>JBBPBX010006727.1:0-21228 GCA_038048925.1 Garcialebias charrua
TTCCTCCTTATTTCTTAAGGCTGGCTGCTCATATCATCACAGTCCCTGTGACTCACATCTTTAATCTGTCCATAAGCCAAAACACCATTCCGGATGCTTGGAAAACAGCCTTTGTTCTTCCTTTGCTGAAGGGAGGTGATCCCACCTCATTGAACAATTATCGACCGATCTCTAAACTCTGCATTTTAGCCAAGGTTCTAGAAAAACTGATAAACTCCCAGATCAAAAATTATCTGGACTCATTTAACATCTTACCTCTCCATCAATCTGGTTTCAGGAAAAAACACAGCACAACAACTGCTTCTCTGAAGGTTCTTAATGATGTTGTTGAAGCATTGGATGCTAAGGATTATTGTGCTGCACTTTTCTTAGACCTATCTAAAGCTTTTGACACTGTGTATATGAATGTTTCTGTTAAATTATTATTTTATATATGAATGTTTCTGTTAAATTATTATTTTATATATGAATGTTTCTGTTAAATTATTATTTTATATATGAATGTTTCTGTTAAATTATTATTTTATATATGAATGTTTCTGTTAAATTATTATTTTATATATGAATGTTTCTGTTAAATTATTATTTTATATATGAATGTTTCTGTTAAATTATTATTTTATATATGAATGTTTCTGTTAAATTATTATTTTATATATGAATGTTTCTGTTAAATTATTATTTTATATATGAATGTTTCTGTTAAATTATTATTTTATATATGAATGTTTCTGTTAAATTATTATTTTATATATGAATGTTTCTGTTAAATTATTATTTTATATATGAATGTTTCTGTTAAATTATTATTTTATATATGAATGTTTCTGTTAAATTATTATTTTATATATGAATGTTTCTGTTAAATTATTATTTTATATATGAATGTTTCTGTTAAATTATTATTTTATATATGAATGTTTCTGTTAAATTATTATTTTATATATGAATGTTTCTGTTAAATTATTATTTTATATATGAATGTTTCTGTTAAATTATTATTTTATATATGAATGTTTCTGTTAAATTATTATTTTATATATGAATGTTTCTGTTAATTATTTTATATATGAATGTTTCAGTTAAATTATTATTTTATATATGAATGTTTCAGTTAAATTATTATTTTATATATGAATGTTTCAGTTAAATTATTAATTTTTATATGAATGTTTCAGTTAAAGGGGACCACATATTCAAAATTCACTTTTTAATGGTTTTTTTACTCAACTTTGGGTATTTACTTCATAAAAAAACAGTCCTAAGGCCAAAAAAATGCACCCAGTGGTTTATTTACTCTAAGTAGATTTATTTATCTTTGATAAATACACTTCGTTTCCCACTTCCTGCGGTTTGTGACGTCACAAACCGCAGCCAACCACCTCAAACCTGAGTCCAGCCCCTCACCTAGCAACCCCTGGTTAGGCTCAACCCACTTCTGTATTAAACACATGACTGTTGTTTTTCATGATTTCATCTCATCTTTTGTTTATATGTTCTTAATTTCATGTGTACAGCACTTTGTTGCAGCTGTGGTTTTTTAAATGGCTTTATAAATAAAGTATAATTGTTATTTTTATGTTTTAGTTCAATTTTTAGTGTATTTGCGATCGCTCCCAACGCGCAGCCGGCAAAAATTAAACGAGCGGACCCCCGGCGTAGGGACCGGCGGCAACGGGACACTGCTTCTGGCGCGATGGAGCGGAGCTTCAACTGTACAGCCTCGCAGCAGCGAGGACCTTCTCCTTACGGATTAATTTACGGGAGACACTTGGTGAACTTTGTGTTGTCTTGACTGGAACAGCGATAACTCCCAAAATCTCCGCGTGCAACGAGCGGAGCTGGCGAACACCGGAAGAGGAACAAGCTAACATTAGCTTCGGATTCGGGTGGTCTCATGCTAAAAGGAGCAGCAAATTGCGGCGCGCTCAGACGGGTTTCGGTAAGTTATCTTAAGCTAGCACTAACAGTAAGTCAAATGAGTAATAAAAAAAGAGCTAATTTTAAAACAACAACACATTACAGATACTGGCTGTTACAGAGGGCGTAAACAGATCGTTGAAGGGCGTGGACTTCAGAACTTGTATCAGAAACCGGTCGTTCAAAACGAAAGTTAAAAATGGCAGAATTAAAAAGGGTATAATTAATTATCTAAGAATTATTTTGTGTATTAAAATGAATTAATATTGTCAAGATAGCACACAGACATAACATAAAAATTTTAAAGACCTATATGTGGTCTCCTTTAAATTATTATTTTATGCATAAATGTTTTTGTTAATTATTTTATATATGAATGTTTCTGTTAAATTATTATTTTTAAATAGAGTGGGGAAAATAAGTATTTGAACACCCTGCGACTTTGCAAGTTCTCCCACTTAGAAATCATGGAGGGGTCTGAACTTTTCATCTTAGGTGCATGTCCACTGTGAGAGACATAATAAATAAATAAAAAATTAAAAAATCCAGAAATCATAATGTATGATTTTTTAAATAATTCATTTGTGTGTTACTGCTGCAAATAAATATTTGAACACCAGTGAAAATCAGTGTTAATATTTGCTACAGTAGTCTTTGTTTGCAGTTAGAGATCAAAGGTTTCCTGTAGTTTGTCACCAGGTGTGCACACACTGCAGCAGCAGGAGTTTGGTCCATTCCTCCACACAGATCTTCTCTAGATCAACAGGTTTCTGGGCTGTCACTGAGAAACATGGAGTTTGAGCTCCCTCCAAAGATTTTCTACAGGGTTTAGGTCTGGAGACTGGCTGATCTGCTTCTTACGGAGCCACTCCTTGGTTCTCCTGGCTGTGTGCTTCGGGTCATTGTCATGTTGGAAGACCCAGCCATGACCCATCTTCAGTGTTCTAACTGAGGTGAGGAACCAGTCCACAACTACACGGGAGGAGCTGGTCAACGACCTGAAGAGAGCTGGCACCACTGTTTCCATGGTTACTGTGGGAAAGACACTAAGACGTCAAAGTTTAAAATCATGCATGGCACGGAACGTTCCCCTGCTTCAATCAGCGCACGTCCAGGCCCGTCTGAAGTTTGTCCACGACCATTTGGATGATCCAGAGGAGTCATGGGAGAAAGTTCTGTGGTCAGATGAGACAAAACAGAACTTTTTGGTCTTAATTCCACTCGCCGTGTTTGGAGGACGAAGAGTGAGGAATACCATCCCAAAAACACCATCCCCACTGTGAAGCACGGGGGTGGAAGCATCATGCTTTGGGGGGTGAAGTCTGTCGGACCTGCAGCTTCACACACGCTTTCGAACGTGAAGGCGGCGAAGCTGCAGAGGCTTATTATTATTTAATATATGTAAATAAATGTCTAAAAAACAAACTTTGTGTGTAAAAAGTTTATTATTAGATATTTATTTTGTAGAGTTACAGCTGTTTGACAACTGGACAAAACTTTGACTCAAATACATTTTTGTTACTTTATGGAAAAAAAAATATTGAGATACATTTATATTTATGTTTATGTCGATTCATCTTGAAATATCGAGATATTAATTTTGGTCCATATCGCCCAGCCCTAGTTGCACCACACTGGTGCAGGAAATAACCAGTTACACCTTTAGGAACGAGCGTTCTAAGACCGAGGGTTCTAGGACCGAAGGTTCCAGGACCGAGGGTTCTAGGACAGAGGGTTCCAAAACCAAGGGTTCAAAGACCGAGGGTTCTAAGACCGAGGGTTCTAGGACCGAGCGTTCTAAGACAGAGGGTTCTAGGACAGAGGGTTCCAAAACCAAGGGTTCAAAGACCGAGGGTTCTAAGACCGAGGGTTCTAGGACCGAGGGTTCTAGGACAGAGGGTTCTAGGACAGAGGGTTCCAAAACCAAGGGTTCAAAGACCGAGGGTTCTAGGACCGAGGGTTCTAAGACCGAGGGTTCTAGGACCGAAGGTTCCAGGACCGAGGGTTCTAGGACAGAGGGTTCCAAAACCAAGGGTTCAAAGACTGAGGGTTCTAAGACCGAGGGTTCTAGGACCGAGCGTTCTAAGACTAGGACAGAGGGTTCCAAAACCAAGGGTTCAAAGACCGAGGGTTCTAGGACCGAGGGTTCTAAGACCGAGGGTTCTAGGACAGAGGGTTCCAAAACCAAGGGTTCAAAGACCGAGGGTTCTAGGACAGAGGGTTCCAAGACCGAGGGTTCTAGGACCGAGGGTTCTAAGACCGAGGGTTCTAAGACCGAGGGTTCTAAGACCGAGGGTTCTAGGACCGAGGGTTCTAGGACCGAGGGTTCTAAGACCGAGGGTTCTAAGACCGAGGGTTCTAGGACCGATGGTTCTAGGACCGATGGTTCTAAGACCGAGGGTTCTAGGACCGAGGGTTCTAGGACCGAGGGTTCTAGGACCGAGGGTTCTAAGACCGAGGGTTCTAAGACTGAGGGTTCTAAGACAGAGCGTTCTAAGACCGAGGGTTCTAGGACCGAGGGTTCTAAGACCGAGGGTTCTAAGACTGAGGGTTCTAAGACAGAGCGTTCTAAGACCGAGGGTTCTAGGACCGAGGGTTCTAAGACAGAGCGTTCTAAGACCGAGGGTTCTAGGACCGAGGGTTCTAAGACCGAGGGTTCTAAGACCGAGGGTTCCAAGACCGAGGGTTCAAAGACCGAGGGTTCTAGGACAGAGGGTTCTAAGACAGAGGGTTCTAAGACAGAGGGTTCTAAGACAGAGGGTTCTAAGACAGAGGGTTCTAAGACCGAGGGTTCCAAGACCGAGGGTTCCAAGACCGAGGGTTCCAAGACCGAGGGTTCCAGGACGGAGTGTTCCAAAACCAAGGGTTCAAAGACCGAGGGTTCTAGGACCGAGGGTTCTAAGACCGAGGGTTCTAGGACCGAGGGTTCTAGGACCGAGGGTTCTAGGACCGAGGGTTCTAAGACCGAGGGTTCTAAGACCGGGGGTACTAAGACCGAGGGTTCTAGGACAGAGGGTTGTAGGACAGAGGGTTCTAAGACCGAGGGTTCTAGGACAGAGGGTTCCAGGAAGGAGGGTTCCAGGACGGAGGGTTCAAAGACCGAGGGTTCTAGGACCGAGGGTTCTAAGACCGAGGGTTCTAGGACCGAGGGTTCTAGGACCGAGGGTTCTAGGACCGAGGGTTCTAAGACCAAGGGTACTAAGACCGAGGGTTCTAGGACAGAGGGTTGTAGGACAGAGGGTTCTAAGACCGAGGGTTCTAGGACAGAGGGTTCCAGGACCGAGGGTTCAAAGACAGAGGGTTCTAGGACCGAGGGTTCTAAGACCGAGGGTTCTAAGACCGAGGATTCTAGGACAGAGGGTTCTAAGACCGAGGGTTCTAAGACCGAGGGTTCTAAGACCGAGGGTTCTAAGACCGAGGGTTCTAGGACCGAGGGTTCTAAGACCGAGGGTTCTAGGACCGAGGGTTCTAGGACTGATGGTTCTAAGACCGAGCGTTGTAAGACCGAGGGTTCTAGGACCGAGGGTTCTAAGACCGAGGGTTCTAAGACCGAGGGTTCTAAGACAGAGCGTTCTAAGACCGAGGGTTCTAGGACCGAGGGTTCTAGGACCGAGGGTTCTAAGACCGAGGGTTCCAAAACCAAGGGTTCAAAGACCGAGGGTTCTAGGACCGAGGGTTCTAGGACCGAGGGTTCTAAGACCGAGGGTTCTAAGACAGAGGGTTCTAGGACCGAGGGTTCTAGGACCGAGGGTTCTAGGAGCGATGGTTCTAGGACCGATGGTTCTAAGACCAAGGGTTCTAAGACAGAGGGTTCTAAGACAGAGGGTTCTAAGACAGAGGGTTCTAAGACAGAGGGTTCTAAGACAGAGGGTTCTAAGACCGAGGGTTCTAAGACCGAGGGTTCCAAGACCGAGGGTTCTAGGACGGAAGGTTCCAGGACGGAGGGTTCCAAAACCAAGGGTTCAAAGACCGAGGGTTCTAGGACCGAGGGTTCTAAGACCGAGGGTTCTAGGACCGAGGGTTCTAAGACAGAGGGTTCTAAGACAGAGGGTTCTAAGACCGAGGGTTCTAAGACCGAGGGTTCCAAGGCTGGAGGGTTCTAGGACGGAGGGTTCCAGGACGGAGGGTTCCAGGACGGAGGGTTCCAATACCAAGGGTTCTAAGACCGAGGGTTCTAGGACCGAGGGTTCTAAGACCGAGGGTTCTGAGACCAAGGATTCTAGGACCGAGGGTTCTAGGACCGAGGGTTCTAGGACCGAGGGTTCTAGGACTGAGGGTTCTAGGACCGAGGGTTCTAGGACCGAGGGTTCTAGGACCGAGGCTTCTAAGGCCCTGTACACACGTAGCCGGATATCAGTAAAACCGAACAGTTTATCGTGCGGTTTGGCCTTTCATCCACACGTAAACTCCGGTTGCTGAAACTATAAACAAATAATAAAAAAATCTGACCAAAGTGGAGATTTGAGAACTCTCCGCGTTCGAGTTTGCGTGTGGACTTTCAGAACCGGAGGTTTCTGCTCCAGCTGCTGCGGCGCTGACGTCACATAATGCTCTAAAAAAAGCACTAAAAAGTCAACCTACCTGCTCTGACATGATTCCCAGTCGACATTTTCCTGCGTTTTATTAACTTTGTACTCCAACACGGTATTTAATAGTAGTTCAACCTGCGGTCTGTCCACACAAATGAAAAAAAAGAAGAAATAATAACAGGAAGTTGTAGCTGAAGAGTTGTGCTTGAAGAGTTGTGACTGCATTACACTGCCACCTATGGGTTCAGCATATTCTTTACAACACTGTGGTGAAAATAAACGGGAACATGTAGACGAATATTTTAAATATTCAAACATGTATGGACTGAGATTTTTTTTTGCGCAGATATTCGTTTTTCAAACACCAGGCTACGTGTGTACAGGGCCTAAGACCGAGGGTTCTAAGACCAAGCGTTCACAGTCCAATTCCTCCCAGACCTGCAGGAAGGTTCTGACCCAGTTGTTGGTGGTGGATCTGTGACTGGTTCTGGAGACAACAGAACAACTTTTAAACTCTGGGAGCATGTTTTGTAACATGAGCAGGTTGGAGCGGGTCAGAACCAGAACCACAGAGCAGTTCTTAACTGGATCAGAACCAGAACCAGGACCTCAGAGCAGTTCTTAACTGGATCAGAACCAGGAATCTGAAGCTTCTCTTAAACGGATCAGAACCAGAAACTCAGAGCAGTTTTTAACTGGATCAGAACCAGAAACTCAGAGCAGTTCTTAACTGGATCAGAACCAGAAACTCAGAGCAGTTCTTAACTGGATCAGAACCAGAACCAGGACCTCAGAGCAATTCTTAACTGGATCAGAACCTGGACCAGGACCTCAGAGCAGTTCTTAACTGGATCAGAACCTGGACCAGGACCTCAGAGCAGTTCTTAACTGGATCAGAACCAGGCGACAGCTCGTCCTCCTGGGCTGAGGGGTCAGATTATTTCTGGATTAAAGGTGATCTGCCGATTCATCCTGACAGATTAACGGAGTTCCACCTGGACGTCGTCTTTTTGGACCGAGATGACACAAAAACACATGAAAACACTGAAATAGAACGGATGGAAACAGGAAACAGAACCTTCACAGGAACACGGTTCTGATCCAGTCCTCAGGTCTCTCCTGTTAGAGCGGTTCTACAGAATCTCTGAGGAGAAGAACCGAGTTCTGGATCAGAACCTCTGAAGTGTCAGAAGTAGTCACAGGCTCCGCCCCTACCTTCATCGGTGAGATGTGTGCGTGCGTGACGTATCCGTGCACGTTTTCGACCTGGGACAGGTTCTTCTCTGCTACCTGGACCAGCTCCGGGCCCAGCGCCTCCTCCGTGAGCTGGGGGGAGCTGTGCTCCTGCGGGGACGAGTCCTCATCGTTGTGCCGGTACTTCTGCAGAACAAACAAACAAACAACAACAAGGTGAGAAGAGCAGAACAAACAAACAAACAACCAACAACAACAACAAGGTGAGAAGAGCAGAACAAACAAACAAACAACAACAAGGTGAGAAGAGCAGAACAAACAAACAAACAAACAACAACAAGGTGAGAAGAGCAGAACAAACAAACAAACAAACAACAACAAGGTGAGAAGAGCAGAACAAACAAACAAACAAACAACAACAAGGTGAGAAGAGCAGAACAAACAAACAAACAAACAACAACAAGGTGAGAAGAGCAGAACAAACAAACAAACAAACAACAACAAGGTGAGAAGAGCAGAACAAACAAACAAACAACAACAAGGTGAGAAGAGCAGAACAAACAAACAAACAACAACAAGGTGAGAAGAGCAGAACAAACAAACAAACAACAACAAGGTGAGAAGAGCAGAACAAACAAACAAACAAACAACAACAAGGTGAGAAGAGCAGAACAAACAAACAAACAACAACAAGGTGAGAAGAGCAGAACAAACAAACAAACAAACAACAACAAGGTGAGAAGAGCAGAACAAACAAACAAACAAACAACAACAAGGTGAGAAGAGCAGAACAAACAAACAAACAACAACAAGGTGAGAAGAGCAGAACAAACAAACAACAACAAGGTGAGAAGAGCAGAACAAACAAACAAACAACAACAAGGTGAGAAGAGCAGAACAAACAAACAACAACAAGGTGAGAAGAGCAGAACAAACAAACAAACAACAACAAGGTGAGAAGAGCAGAACAAACAAACAAACAACAACAAGGTGAGAAGAGCAGAACAAACAAACAACAACAAGGTGAGAAGAGCAGAACAAACAAACAAACAAACAACAACAAGGTGAGAAGAGCAGTACAAACAAACAAACAAACAACAACAAGGTGAGAAGAGCAGAACAAACAAACAAACAACAACAAGGTGAGAAGAGCAGAACAAACAAACAAACAACAACAAGGTGAGAAGAGCAGAACAAACAAACAAACAACAACAAGGTGAGAAGAGCAGGAGGCGCAAGGCCCTGAGCTCCGTCTCACAGGTAGAAACTGAAGTCCACCAGCAGGTGGAGCTCCGAACAAAGAACATGAACGTCTGCTTTCTGCTGGCTCCACCTGTTCAGGTGAGAACATCTGTATCATCTGGACGTTTTAGTTTCAGTGTTGGAGTCACAGACTCAGGATGAAAACAGGAAGTAGAACTCCAGAACGTTCCCTATGAAGCCGGCCCGTTTGTTCTGAAGGTGAGCCTCCAGAACTCACCTGACCTGTCCAGGCAATCGTTTGTTACGACCCACGTGTGGCGGGACGCTCCTCCAGTGAAACACGGCGGCGGCAGTGTCATGATGAGCCAACAACAGGTGCTTCCCTGTTCAGTCGCTCCCTCCACCAGCTGGAAGGTGGAGCTCCGACACCGAGCTGAGAGAGACGATGCTGCACGGAGCTCCGCTTTAAAGGCCTTGTTATACTTGGCACGACGGCCCGTCGGACGTCTTTTACCCCCCGTTGAGTGAGCAAACATTGTGCAACTTTTGGCCGCACACCCGCTGTGATCCCCCGGTGCAAGCGCGTCGTGTACATAGCCCCCAAGCAGAACTCTCGAAGCCGACGATGCGGCTCGCAGCGTGTGATTGGTTCAAAGTTTGTGGGCGTTTTTTGTTTTTGCTTTGACAGACATTTGAAGAGAAACTTGTCTGTGTGTGCGCGCGCACGCAAACCGTGCGCCTCAGCACACTACCCAACACACACACACACCAAAGCATGTGCGCGCCTGCATGCACCCTTTAAAAGAAAGCAAACTCCGCTGTTAGACAACGAGCCGTGGTGGTCGAGTGGTAAAAATGTTGCGCTGCAACTCCAAAGGACGTGAGTTCGAATCATGGTTGAGTTTTTTTTTTTTTATAATACGGTTATACGGGTACAGCGTGCAAAACTGTAACTAAAGCCTATTTTTATTTTACAGAAGAGAGCTTTTGCTTTGGTTTTGTGTGAGAAATCATTTAATATCTTATATTTTTTTATATATGTGATTGCTATTTGAATTGATTGTTAATTTTGTTTGAAGAAGGGGCAGAAATAATGAGATTTTTTTCTTCTTCTGCCTCCTTTCATTTCATGTATTGTTTTGTTTTATAATGTGGTTTTGTAAATAATTTTCTTGTGTTTTTACAATTTGAAATGAATAAATTCAATAAAAAAAATAAAAAAAGTTGGAAGAGGGAGGGAAGAGGGAGGGATTTATTATAATTTATCCCCCACGTCTTGCCAAGTATAAACACTCAATGCGGTCGGTGACACACGTCAGCGCTGGGTTCACTCAACGGGGGGTAAAAGACGTGAGACAGTATAAACCCAGCTTAACCACATCACGTGCACACGTGTGACAGCAGTGTGGCGCCGCCCAGCTGATGGAGGACGGACAGAACAGAGGGTTGTGTGTGGGGGAGCGCCACAGCTTTAGCCTGTTAGCATTAGCTCCAAAGCTACTATCATTATTATATAAAATGTATGTATATGATGTGTTCCAGAGCAAAAAGCGTTAGCTCCAGAGCTAAACGCGTTAGCTCCAGAGCTAAACGCGTTAGCTCCAGAGCTAAACGCGGTAGCTCCAGAGCTAAACGCGGTAGCTCCAGAGCTAAACGCAGTAGCTCCAGAGCTAAACGCGGTAGCTCCAGAGCTAAACGCGGTAGCTCCAGAGCTAAAAGCGTTAGCTCCAGAGCTAAAAGCGTTAGCTCCAGAGCTAAAAGCGTTAGCTCCAGAGCTAAAAGCGTTAGCTCCAGAGCTAAAAGCGTTAGCTCCAGAGCTAATAACAATCACGTTGTCCATGTTGTCGATAAGGATTGATACAAGACATAACTTTAGTCCCGTTACGTTTTAGCCGTGACTTCTTGTGTTTTAGTCTCCCTTACAACCAGTATACGTCACAGACCCACAATGCATTGCACCAGTTTTATTTTGTGTCTTTTCTGTTTTTGACCCTCAGTGGTGGGCAGGCGGAGACACTTGAAATATAAAAACTCAACGATGAGTTGACTTTATTTCCACAAACATCAGCCGATGCAGAAACAGCTTCAGTATTAAAGAGTTATCAGTTCTGGACAGGAAGTGAGTCAGAACCTTTCAGGTCTGGGCCCAACAGAACCTCTCCTGACTGACTCATCACAACCAAAGAAGGAAAACACAAACAACCTGCAAACCCACTCCCAGCATGCATTTCACCAGCAAACCTCCATCACACAACTTGCACACCCTGCTGAGGACACCTCGATCAGAACCGGTTCTACGGACAGGTTCTGATACACTTCTGAGTTTTTCAGAGTAGATTCTGATCCAAAAGAAATTCAGTTTTTTTTAAATTCACGTAGAATCAAACAAAGAGCTCCAATAAACATAACTTGAAACAAAAACCCAGAACCGAACACTGAACCAGAACCAAACCCACAGCTTCGGCTGAAGGAACCGGACATCAGCTGAAAATTAAAGTTCTTTTAGGAGTCTGAAAATTAATTCAACTAACACGACAGAAAACTGATCCCTTTCCTGCGATCCAATGTCGGTTCTGGAGCAAGGCTCAGAACATGCAGGTGGACCTGGTTCTGCTGGTGCAACTGCTAAGAACTTCCTGCAGGAACTATGGGGTCCATTGTTGACGAGCAGAGACAGAACCAGGCAGGTCCATGAACCAGTTCACTGTCCTTCATGTTTTTAGGTTTCATCAAACATTCTCCAACACTTGTGTCCATTTTCAACCCAGTTCTACTTCGATGAAACCAGAACCACTCATCCAGTTCACAACAGACGGGTCAGTAAATAAGGAGCTGAAACGGGTCCACTCGGGTTTGTCGGATCTTATTCTGGAATGTTGAAGGAGGCAGACTATTCGGTTCATTGAAATTTAACATTCACAGAAATCTTTGAAGAGACACAGACAACATAAAAACATTCGTCTGACAAGAAGTTTATTAAAACTCCTTAACACTAAGAAGTTTATTAAAACTCCTTAACACTAAGAAGTTTATTAAAACTCCTTCTGAACACTAAGAAGTTTATTAAAACTCCTTAACACTAAGAAGTTTATTAAAACTCCTTAACACTAAGAAGTTTATTAAAACTCCTTAACACTAAGAAGTTTATTAAAACTCCTTCTGAACACTAATAAGTTTATTAAAACTCCTTAACACTAAGAAGTTTATAAAAACTCCTGAACACTAAGAAGTTTATAAAAACTCCTGAACACTAAGAAGTTTATAAAAACTCCTGAACACTAAGAAGTTTATAAAAACTCCTGAACACTAAGAAGTTTATTAAAACTCCTCCTGAACACTAAGACGTTTATGAAAACTCCTTCTGAACACTAAGACGTTTATGAAAACTCCTTCTGAACACTAATACGTTTATTAAAACTCCTCCTGAAAACTAAGACATTTATTAGAACTCCTTCTGAACACTAATACGTTTATTAAAACTCCTCCTGAAAACTAAGACATTTATTAGAACTCCTTCTGAACACTAATAAGTTTATTAAAACTCCTCCTGAAAACTAAGACATTTATTAAAACTCCTTCTGAACACCAAGACGTTTATTAAAACTCCTCCTGAACACTAAGACGTTTATGAAAACTCCTTCTGAACACTAATACGTTTATTAAAACTCCTCCTGAAAACTAAGACATTTATTAGAACTCCTTCTGAACACTAAAAAGTGTATTAAAACTCCTCCTGAACACTAAGAAGTTTATAAAAACTCCTTCTGAACTAAAAAGTTTATTAAAACTTCTACTGAACAATAAGAAGTTTATTAAAACTCCTCCTGAACAATAAGAAGTTTATTAAAACTCCTAATGAACAATAAGAAGTTTATTAAAACTCCTCATGAACAATAAGAAGTTTATTAAAACTTGTAATGAACACTAAGAAGTTTATAAAAACTCCTTCTGAACACTAAGAAGTTTATAAAAACTCCTTCTGAACACTAAATTTTTTATTAAAACTCCTCCTGAACACTAAGTTTATTAATAATAATAATATATAATAATGTCTATTCCTGTCATCTGCGTATGTTCCCATACACAGACGAAATTCGTCTCTGCATTTAACCCAACCACCTACCAGGTGGTGCAGTGAGCAGCCCGAAAGCGCCCGGGGAGCTGGAGAAATAGGTGTGCACTCATAGACACCCCAAGCTGGGTAGTGGCCGGGGAGCGAACCCGCGACCTTCGGATCCGTAGTCAAAAGCCCTGCCACTAGACCATCTTATTAAAACTCCTCTTGAACACTAAGAAGTTTATTAAAACTCCTCCTGAACACCAAGACGTTTATTAAAACTCCTCCTGAACACTGTTTATTAAAACTCCTCTTGAACACTAAGAAGTTTATTAAAACTCCTCCTGAACACTAAGACGTTTATTAAAACTCCTCCTGAACACTAAGACGTTTATGAAAACTCCTTCTGAACACTAAGTTTATTAAAACTCCTCCTGAAAACTAAGACATTTATTAAAACTCCTTCTGAACACTAAAAAGTGTATTAAAACTCCTCCTGAACACTAAGAAGTTTATAAAAACTCCTTCTGAACACTAAAAAGTTTATTAAAACTCCTACTGAACAATAAGAAGTTTATTAAAACTCCTCCTGAACAATAAGAAGTTTATTAAAACTCCTCCTGAACAATAAGAAGTTTATTAAAACTTGTAATGAACAATAAGAAGTTCATTAAAACTCCTAATGAACAATAAGAAGTTTATTAAAACTCCTACTAAACACTACTGAAAACTACTGAAGAAGTTTATTAAAACTCCTGAACAATAAGAAGTTTATTAAAACTCCTCCTGAACAATAAGTTTATTAAAATTCCTCCTGAACAATAATACGTTTATTAAAACTCCTCCTGAACAATAAAAAGTTTATAAAAACTCCACCTGAACACTTAGAAGTTTATTAAAACTCCTCCCGAACACTAAGAAGTTTATTAAAACTCCTCCAGAATACTAAGAAGTTTATTAAAACTCCTCCAGAACACTAAGAAGTTTATAAAAACTCCTCCAGAATACTAAGAAGTTTATTAAAACTCCTAGTGAATTTAGAAGTTTATTAAAACTCCTAGTGAACACTAAGAAGTTTATTAAAACTCCTGAACACTAATAAGTTCATAAAAACTCCTGAACACTAAGAAGTTTATAAAATCTCCTGAACCCTACGAAGTTCATAAAATGTCCTGAACACTAAGAAGTTTATAGAATTTCCTGAACACTAAGAAGTTTATTAAAACTCTTCCTGGACACTTAGTTTATAAAAACTCCTGATCTTACAAAGTTCATAAAATGTCCAGGGGCCTCATGTACAAAGACTTGCGTGGATTTCTTACTGAAAAGTGACGTACGGACAAATCCAGAAAAGTGTCTACGCACAAAAAAATCCAGATTTATCAAACCCTGCGTACACCTGAATCCACGCACATTCCTTTTGTACATCACGATGAACGTGGAACTGAGCGCACATGAGAGAGTGGCCGACTCCGCCTTTGACACGCCTCCGTATGAATATGCAAAGTCATTCAAATATGCCATGCACGACAGGAATGTCGTCTCTGCTCCATTGCAAATCATGTCGGAACGTGGAAAAAAGAGGAACTTCACGGACTGTGAACAGGAATCACTTCTGAGTGAGGCAGAGAAGCACGGAAAAAGGTTTTATTCGGCACGCCTAGCGCAAAACATACCATCCACTTTTAAACAAGAAGTTGACCCATCTGCTCTAACATGCCTGTATAGGTTAGTGGTGAGCGCGCCCGCCCTTCGTCCCAAAGGTCGTGAGATCGACTCCCCCTTGGTACAACGTTTTTTTTTTTCATTCCAGATTTAAAGAACACAGGAAAACTATTTAATAAAACAACAAGAAATAGAACAATACATGAAATGAAAGGAAGCAGACGATTTCTTGTTTTGTAAATAGTTTTCATGTGTATTTAAATCTGGAACGAAAAAAAAAAAAGAGAAACGTTGTACCATGCGAGATTCGAACTCATGACCTTTGGAACTAAAGGCAACCGCGCTACACACTGACCTAAACGTAGGCGTGTTGGTACAGCTTGGTTAACTTCTTATTTAAAGAAATCACATCTCATTGTTGTCAATATCGTTGCCACTATTTGGCGCATGCTTTTATATCCACTCATCTAATTGCGTCCATGTGGATGTAATAATTGTTAATCATGTGTGTTTGGTGGGATTTATGATTATTTTCATATCATGGACACAGTTTCTCTGAATAACCTGTAAGTGTCGCCAAAGGAAATATAACCACAGAAACGTGCGTACGCAAGCAGGGGAGCAGCCGTGGATTTGTACGTGGATGCGCAGATATTCCCGTTCATATCAGATTTGATACATACGCCACTTTGCGTGGAAAGTGACGTGCGCAATGTTTTTGTGCGTGCGCACGGTTGATACATGAGGCCCCTGAACACTAAGAAGTTTATAGAATTTCCTGAACACTAAGAAGTTTATTAAAACTCTTCCTGGACACTTAGTTTATAAAAGCTCCTGATCCTACGAAGTTTATAAAATGTCCTGAACACTAAGAAGTTTATAGAATTTCCTGAACACTAAGAAGTTTATTAAAACTCTTCCTGGACACTTAGTTTATAAAAACTCCTGATCCTACGAAGTTTATAAAATTTCCTGAACACTAAGAAGTTTATAAAATCTCCTGAACGCTCCTCAGAGGCTGCAGAAGAGCACTTTGAGATTTTCATTAATGAAAAGTGCGTTATAAATTGAATTCATTATTATTATTATTATTATTATTATTATTAGAAGAGAGTCCTGTGGACATCTTGCAGACATGGTGGCTGTCACCACCACAAAGAGAGAAGATGTTCCAGACCAGACGCTTTCTGTGTCGAGGGTCACCACCGAGGGACAGATGGAGAAACACCAGGAGGCGTCACCACTAACGGAGCAGGAAGTGATGGAACACATTTCTGTCAGAGTGGTCAGCGAAAGCAGCACGAGCTGAGGAGGTTTCCTCCTCCTCGTTTCTGAGAACCGAGGAGGAGGAGGAAGAGGAGTCATGGAGCCGACTCCTGCCTGACAAATGCTGCTATAAATAGGAGCGAAAGCAGAGGAGCTGAAGCTGAGGAGGAGGAAGAGAACGTCTCCGTGTGGTTTGATTCATTCCTGCTCTTCAGAGACCAGAAGTTTCTTACGTTTCATTTCTGTCAGAAGACATGAAATCTGATTTTTGGCACAGATCTGATGCTTTGACCTGAACTGTTGTTGCATCGACATCTTGAGCTGCTGCTCGTCATCGTTCTGAAGTAAACCTTCTTAATCATTTTCATTTAGGACGTCTTCCAGACCCTGCCTGTAGGTGATGCTCCACCTGAAACTCCAGGCTCAACTCAGATTTTACGTTAGTCAGAAAATGGACTTTGTGAAGCCACTTGGTTTTCTTCTATTGACTAAAGATCCTAAAAACTCCAAGAGAGAAGGTGTGGAGAACTGATCCACTTTAAAGGACTGAAGTCTGGAATGAGGAGACGTATGAAGAACCTCCTGGCAGTCGCAGGACCTGATCAGAAATCTAAAATCCTGATTTTACCAGAAAAACGTCAGAGCAGATTAAAGTTCATGATGAAAACCTGAACCAGACTTTTGTTGTCACTTCCTGTCACACGTAAAACTAAAACCTCCTCCAATAGTTCAAATATAAAACATTAAATCTCCACAGCTGATCAGAAACAAGTCTGACCAAAAACTGGACCTGGTCCTGAGCAGGAAACCCATCAGAACCGGAGCCGTCAAATCAGTGAGACGTTCCTTCAACTGATACAGCTGACTGAATCACAGACGAGGAGAAAGAGTTTCTGTTGGAGCAGCAGAAACTGAAGTGAAACCTCAGAAGATGGACAAATGTGAAGCTCCAAAAGACACAAAGTTACTTTCAAATACATGGGACTCGAGCTAGCGTCCCTGATGGACTCAACCCAACTGAGTCTGACCCATTTGGTCCAATGGAGGTGGCTGATGAAGCGGCAGGAGCTCGCTCTGATTTAAACAAGTTATGGCTCTGTTGTCCCAACACAACACACCGAAGCAGCGTCCTCGTTACTGCCAATAATGCTTCGATCAGTCAGTCCGTCCCTCCAAGACACGTGAATTCCTCCGACCCAAGATGAGTCAGAACCATGACCACGAGCCTCAGTTCTGCTTCATTTGAAATGTTTTTATTTGTTTGGGTTTTAAATGTTTTTTATTTGTTTGGGTTTTAAATGTTTTTATTTGTTTGGGTTTTAAATGTTTGTATTTGTTGGGGTTTTAAACGTTTTTATTTGTTTGGGTTTTAAATGTTTTTTTATTTGTTTGGGTTTTAAATGTTTTTATTTGTTTGGGTTTTAAATGTTTTTATTTGTTGGGGTTTTAAATGTTTTTATTTGTTTGGGTTTTAAATGTTTTTTATTTGTTTGGGTTTTAAATGTTTTTATTTGTTTGGGTTTTAAATGTTTTTATTTGTTTGGGTTTTAAATGTTTTTATTTGTTGGGGTTTTAAATGTTTTTATTTGTTGGGGTTTTAAATGTTTTTATTTGTTGGGGTTTTAAATGTTTTTATTTGTTTGGGTTTTAAATGTTTTTATTTGTTTGGGTTTTAAATGTTTTTTATTTGTTTGGGTTTTAAATGTTTTTTATTTGTTGGGGTTTTAAATGTTTTTTATTTGTTGGGTTTTAAATGTTTTTTATTTGTTGGGGTTTTAAATGTTTTTATTTGTTGGGGTTTTAAACGTTTTTATTTGTTGGGGTTTTAAAGTTTTTATTTGTTGGGTTTTAAACGTTTTTATTTGTTGGGGTTTTAAACGTTTTTATTTGTTGGGGTTTTAAACGTTTTTACTTGTTGGGGTTTTAAACGTTTTTACTTGTTGGGGTTTTAAACGTTTTTACTTGTTGGGGTTTTAAACGTTTTTACTTGTTGGGGTTTTAAACGTTTTTACTTGTTGGGGTTTTAAACGTTTTTACTTGTTGGGGTTTTAAACGTTTTTACTTGTTGGGGTTTTAAACGTTTTTACTTGTTGGGGTTTTAAACGTTTTTACTTGTTGGGGTTTTAAATGTTTTTATTTGTTGGGGTTTTAAATGTTTTTATTTGTTGGGGTTTTAAATGTTTTTATTTGTTGGGGTTTTAAATGTTTTTATTTGTTGGGGTTTTAAATGTTTTTATTTGTTGGGGTTTTAAATGTTTTTATTTGTTGGGGTTTTAAATGTTTTTATTTGTTGTGGTTTTAAATGTTTTTATTTGTTTGGGTTTTAAATGTTTTTATTTGTTGGGGTTTTAAATGTTTTTATTTGTTGGGGTTTTAAACGTTTTTATTTGTTGGGGTTTTAAACGTTTTTATTTGTTGGGGTTTTAAACGTTTTTATTTGTTGGGGTTTTAAATGTTTTTATTTGTTGGGGTTTTAAACATTTTTATTTGTTGGGGGTTTAAACGTTTTTATTTGTTGGGGTTTTAAACGTTTTTTTATTTGTTGGGGTTTTAAATGTTTTTATTTGTTGGGGTTTTAAATGTTTTTATTTGTTGGGGTTTTAAATGTTTTTATTTGTTTGGGGTTAAATGTTTTTATTTGTTTGGGTTTTAAATGTTTTTATTTGTTGGGGTTTTAAATGTTTTTATTTGTTGGGGTTTTAAACGTTTTTATTTGTTGGGGTTTTAAACGTTTTTATTTGTTGGGGTTTTAAACGTTTTTACTTGTTGGGGTTTTAAACGTTTTTACTTGTTGGGGTTTTAAACGTTTTTACTTGTTGGGGTTTTAAACGTTTTTACTTGTTGGGGTTTTAAACGTTTTTACTTGTTGGGGTTTTAAACGTTTTTACTTGTTGGGGTTTTAAACGTTTTTACTTGTTGGGGTTTTAAACGTTTTTACTTGTTGGGGTTTTAAACGTTTTTACTTGTTGGGGTTTTAAACGTTTTTACTTGTTGGGGTTTTAAATGTTTTTATTTGTTGGGGTTTTAAATGTTTTTATTTGTTGGGGTTTTAAATGTTTTTATTTGTTTGGGTTTTAAATGTTTTTTTTTGTTTGGGTTTTAAATGTTTTTATTTGTTTAGGGTTTTAAATGTTTTTATTTGTTTGGGTTTTAAATGTTATTTGTTTGGATTTTAAATGTTTTTATTTGTTGTGGTTTCAAATGTTTTTATTTGTTGGGGTTTTAAATGTTTTTATTTGTTGTGGTTTTAAATGGTTTTATTTGTTGGGGTTTTAACTGTTTTTATTTGTTGGGGTTTTAGATGTTTTTATTTGTTGGGGTTTTAAATGTTTTTATTGGTTGAGGTTTCAAATGTTTTTATTTGTTTGGGTTTAAATGTTTTTATTTGTTTGGGTTTTAAATATTATTTGTTTGGGTTTTAAATGTTATTTGTTTGGGTTTAAAATGTTTTTATTTGTTGTGGTTTCAAATGTTTTAATTTGTTGGGGTTTTAAGTTTTTATTTGTTTGGGTTTTAAATGTTTTTATTTGTTTGGGTTTCAAATGTTTTTATTTGTTGAGGTTTTAAACGTTTTTATTTGTTGAGGTTTTAAATGTTTTTATTTGTTGGGGTTTTAATGTTTTACTGTAATTTGTTGGGGTTTTAAACATTTTATTTGTTTTGTGTTTTAACGTGACAGAATGAGTTCAGTTTAACTCCTCCCTCCAGACTGAGTTTTATCAGGAAGCTACTGGCTGAAAATCATAACGAACATCAGAACCTGGACCTTTACCTCCTTCGGTACGACAAGCAGACGCTGCTGACAGCCCACACAAACACTGCAGCTGCCGTGAGACGTTCAGTGACAGTGGGACAAAACATTTAATTTATAAACCCGTCAGAACCGACCCGTTTGACAGAACGCTGAAGCTCCAGTTGGTCTGTCACATCCCCGCCTCTCAGCTGATTAGCTGCTGGACCCAGTTTCTGTTGTGGTTTCCCTGCAGAGCACATGTACATGCACATGCATGCGCACGCCCGCACGCCTCTGACGCACCCCGCTGGCCAATCAGGCCCCAGCGCTGCAGACAACACAACCTCCGATTGGAGGGCCCACCGAGGAGGAAACGACGGGGGTGGCCAATCAGAACGATTTGGGTCAACCTGTCAGAAAAATGAGTTTAATCCCTGAGTGACAGGCAGAGCAGGAAGACACCCCAGCAGAACCAGGTGGAGGTCCGTTTGTCTTCAGAACCTGAAGACTCCCAGCCTCCTCACTCACACAGTCTCATCCCCGCTCAGTGCTTCAGTTTGCTCCTTACATAAGAAACCATCCACTGGAAGCAGAACCGGTTCTGTGGTCCAGGAACAGTTTGTTCCAGGCTCCTGTGAACCAGCACCAGAACCACCAAAGACGAGGAAAACCATCCAAACCAATATTTTACAGCTCAAAGTCCTCCTGCTCCATGGATATACAACAAATACTCATTTCTCCTGAACGTTGGAGGAACATGACGTGATCAGAGTTCTGGTTCAGAACCAGAACTTTATAAATTCAAGTTTGATTAATGAATCGTCAGAAAGAGTTCAAATGTTCCTGAAACACACTTCAACCCTGATGATCAGAACCGCAGCCTGTCTGACCCAGTCCTGGACACCGGATCAGTATTGTGTGTGTACACACACACACACACACACACACACACACACACACACACACACACACACTTATATACATACATACATACATACATACATACATACATACATACATACATACATACATACATACATACATACATACATACATACATACATACATACATACAGTATATATATATATACAGTACAGTAATCATGTTAAACTTAATAAATTGTAATAAAAACAGTTGGGTGCCTTAAAAGTTTCTGTGTTGCATTTAGCTCAAATCATCTGACAAATGTCTCAGGAACTAAATTTATCGATGTTTAAAGTAGGGATTTGTTTTCATCCAAAAAGGGGTGGAGCTTGGCACAGATACTCCATGTTTCTACTTTTCTTTCAAAAGAAGCTCGAAACTTACTGTTCAAACTTCTTTTTATACAACTTTCATGTTTTGTTTTTTTACTTTTTGTTTACTTTGTGATTTTACGTGCTATAAGGAAAAAAAACTCTTACTGTAAAGGCACGTAGGCTGTGAAAGTGGCATTATGGGAAATGTAGTTGACTCTGACACGTTCCTACCTGGAAGATTGAAACTCCACAGAAGTGCTTTAAATTTCCACAAACTTAAAATGATCTAATTTTTAATTTTAAACATTTTTTGGGACAAAAGCTCAGAATCGTTCCCGTTACAAAACATTAAAACAAGGAAACTTGATCAAATCAATGATACGAGTCTGCATCCCGTTCTCAGACACCTAACATGACTCCCC
>JBBPBX010006727.1:23666-42206 GCA_038048925.1 Garcialebias charrua
TGTTAAAAGTGATGAACCTTGCTTTACTTCTAAAAGCATCACAAGTTTTTTCAGATTGAGAGTAATCACTTTGGATGGTTTTCATCCTCCTCCACATAACTCTGAGGAGGAAGCAACGTCTCACCTCCTCTGTCCCGTGCGCGCGATCTCGTGTTACGTGGTGCGCACGGCTGCACTACGCCACTCTCAGCGTCTGTGCATTACATGATGGTTCCATTTTCTCCATGACCCATTCTGTTCTCAGGGTTCTGACAGAATGATTATTAATTTTCATGGAATTTTAACCTGGGCTCACACCTGTCTGCATGCAGACGCAATGTGATGTGTATTATCAGTCATAGTTCATGACTGCTGATGTTACTGATCTGTTCATCATGAGGAGGTGTTGACCTGTTCTGCTCGTCGTTACACTGTTACAGCTTGTAACCTTCATTGTTCCTATTCATAGCAGCAGGTCTGATATCTCAGCCTTTTCTCTCACCAGAGATCATTTGTTTCTCTGGTGCGCTGCTACGCATGGAGCATGTACTTATGCACACAGAAGGCTGAGGGATGAAATGTGTTTGTGCGAGCAGATGCTTCATGTTTGTGTCTGGATGGACCCAGTGAGACATAGACTACATCCTGCTTCACCTTTAACCCACTAGCGAGAGCCTTAAAGGGTGAAGCTTATACAAAATAGAACGTTGATTACGTATTGTAACCCCAGATTCCATGAGTATAAGCGCAGCCCTTTAAGCTCTGGGCCTCACTGGTTCCTAAATGGCTGAAGAAAAAGCTATTTGGGAGCTGATTGTCTGGTCTCACCGTAATTTATACGGACCGGTGGGGCCCACCCACAGCAGGTGGGCGTGGACTAAAGTTTTCAGTGTGCGCTGCCGCGCGGAGGGATACCCACTAGCGAGAGCCTTAAAGGGCTGCACTTATACTCATAGAATCTGGGGTTACAATACGTAACCAATGTTTTGGTCCAAGCATGAAACAAACATGTGTGTGTGTGTTTGCGAATGACTCTCATCTACTACCACACCCAGTCTGAACTCCATTTAGACGATTCAGAGTTACCAATCAGCCTAACATGCATGTTTTTGGACTGTGGAGGAAACCGAACACAGGGAGAACGTGCCAACTCCACCCATGAAGACACCAGGTCCAAACCTGGACCAGGACCTTCTTGCTGTGAGACATCAGTGCTGTCCTGCTGCCAGTGTTGCTGCAGACATCTTCAGCTGTGTTGACTCTAAATTAATTACAGACACACAGTCGGTGATTAAATCTTCAGTTTCAATATATTCTGTCCAGTGGTTCACGAGATATTTTGCTAACAGACAACCTCATTGACTGACAGGAAATGCTAAAATCATGAAATAAGCTCTCAAATGGAGGCCATCTTTAAGTAGAAGGGACTCCAAATGCAACTCTTTTGATTGTTTCCTGAAAATTTCATGAAAATCTGTCCAGTGCTTCACGAGATATTTTGCTAACGGGTAGGCAGAGCTGACTTTTTTATTTATTTATTATTAAAGTTTTTATTCATTTTACATATATATAAAAAAGATAATGAAATTTTTTTTCATAAATTTGTGAAATAATTTAAATACATAAAATGAAAGGTGGCAGAAAGAAGAAAAAATTCTTATTTTGTCTGCCACTTAAAAAACACAACAATTTCAAACAATCAATTTAAACAATAATCTTCCAGAAATAACAGATCAATTTAGTAACATTTCACACTCAACAATTATCAAATACATTAGAATGCTTTACTTAAAGCTTTAGTATTTTTCTAACAGTTTAGACTTGATAATTTTTTTGAATTTCATCACAGAGTTTACATCTTTAACATCTTTTTCCAAAACATTCCACAATTCCACTCCCTTATTTGAAATAAAACGTCCCTTCAAACTAGTCCTATATCTAGGTTCAACAAACATTTCAGTTCCTTTTAAACTGTAACAGCTTTCTCTCTTTACGAAAAAGAACAATAGTTAAATACAGGTTGTCCCCGACTTACGAGCGAGTTCCGTTCCTACGAGTCGCTCGTAAGAAGAAAATTCGTAAGTTGGAACCCGAAACACGTGTTGCTCGTAAGTCCGGATTTTTGGTCGTAAGTTGGAAAATGTATGCTAGCGCTGCGCCGAACACCCGTTTTTCAACACAAACGTACATACTGGTTCATAAACATGCTCAGAACTTTGTTTACAAACAGTTAGCTAACACACTTTCATCTAAAAACACATACCAGTGCTGTATTTTCTGTATGTTCTGTACAACTTTACTGTTCGTTAGTCAGCTCGTAAGTCCGGAACCTCGTATGTCGATGACGTCGTAAGTCGGGGACAACCTGTAGTTAAATAGTTAAATGAAGATTGTGCACAACCTGTCGCCTGTGGGGATCAGTCAGCTGAAGTCCAGGTCTGTGTCTCACACTTTGAGCTCTTTTTGTATTTTTTGACCTTCTGCTGCCCTCGGGTCAGAACCTGAGGCCTCCTGGGTCAATCTGGACCCGAGGGCAGCCTCATCAGAGTCAAATGAAGAAACATGTACTGATCATATTTTATTATTGCAGCCCTTTGAATGCTAATTGACTCATGAGGTGTCTGAAGAGTCCCACCCCTCCCTTGGGGGCAGAAACGAGCCCCCTGCTTCAGCCTGCAGGACTGAATGGAGCCGTTCTGGCTCGTGACCATGACACCTGCTGTCAACATGAAGGATGGGACAAAGAGAGCGAGCCTGGTGGTCTCTCTCGAGCCACAGGCCCCTGATAAATACGAGCCCGTCCTGTTTCCTCCTGCCACTCCGCCCATCAGTCCACCCCCTCCTCCCCCCACGGAGCGACAACACGGCAAGGCCTTGAAGCCAAGGCACTCCCTGCACTGCAAACAGTGAGGCCTGCCGAGCACAAAGGCTGGGTAAACAGCTCCTCTGCTCCGGGCCCACTCGCCACGCCGGGCGGAGACGAGCGCAGGGAGGACCTCTGCTCTGCCACTGCTCTATTAATAGAGCAGTGGCAGTGCTACAGCTGAGGGGCCTGACACGTAGGAATGTCTCCCCGAATATCAAGGATGAGCACAACAATTAACAGATGGGCAACCCAATGTGCCGGGGAAATAAAAAGTAACAATATGATACGAGTTTCATCAAAGTTACGTCTTCTCGTGTCTCACAAGTGTCCACTGAGACGAGCTCAAAGCAGGCAGAGCAGCACACGATGAGCTCTATGAACTCAAACCATGAACAGATGGCAGAGTTTCAACAGAGGGCACCACAAATGGAAGGAGCGCGTGTGTGTGTGTGTGTGTGTGTGTGTGTGTGTGTGCGTGTGTGTGTGTGTGTGTGTGTGTGTGTGTGTGTGTGGTGAGAGAGTGTGTGTGCGCTGGTGAGAAGTGTGTGTGCGTCATCCATCACTGTGAGCCATGTTGATGAACTTGTTTGGCATTGTAGAGGGATTTGCTGTGTGACACCGTTTGCACACCCACTGTTAAGCCCCAAGCAAGCAAAACACACACATGTAGCTTTAGTTAGCAGTGAGCGCACACACACACACACACACACAATTAAAACAGGCCACCTGATAAAACTGAATTCATGAGAAGAATGGTTTGTACATGAAATGTCATGTTTGTCTCTTGTGTCTTGCATGATGTCAGTAACAGTTTGTCTGGTGTCACTGTCAGACACGTGTGTATTGAAACATGCTTATGTCCTGTTGTGCGCCCGGGGGAGCAGATGGTGGGGGTTCAAGGCCTTGCTCAAGGGCCCAGAGTGGGACAAATGAGCGTGGAGGCAGATGTGTGTGCTTCACCTTTCCCACCCATATATGTAGTCGGTCCGGGGAATCGAACCGGTGACCTTCTGATCAAAAATGTCTGTAACTCTGTCAGTTTTGCAGATGCTCAGCTGAAAGTTGGTGTGGTAGTAGCTGAGGATCATCCACAACTGGTAGCTGAGGGCTAACTGACAACATGTGTTTCATACTTTCAAACAACTCATGAACTACTGAGTGACTTTTCATGAAACTGCCAGGAAGCAATTGTTGAATGAATCCACTTGACTCCAATTCAAGATGGCTGCCACAGCCAACTGACATTAACAAACACAAAATACATCCATCCATCCATCCATCATCTTTTATCTGCTTCTTCCTTTCCGAGTGACGGGGGTCACTTGTGCCCATGTCCAGCAGTCACTGTGTGAGAGGTGGGGACACCCTGGACAGGTCTCCAGTCCATCACAGAGACATAGAGACAAACAACCATTCACTCTCTCACTCACACCTAGAGACAATTTAGAGTTACCAATCAGTCTAACATGCATGTTTTTGGTCTGTGGGAGGAAACTGGGGTACCCGGAGAAAATCCACGCATGCGTGGAGAGAACATGCAAACTCCACTCAGAAAGGACCCCAGTCAGGATTTGATCCAGCGACCTTGCTGAGAGGCAGCAGCTCTACCAGCTGAGCCATTGTGCCTTCCTGTTTGTGACGTTAGTTTTCCTAAGTTCAGATTTCAGCCAGTCTTTAGCTTCTTCCACGAGTTTTCATGTTATTTGTCATTCAGTCAGCCTGTCGCTCTCACCTGTCTCCAGTCAACACAGGTGTGTCCACTTACATTTCTCTCTGTTCTATAAAACCAGCCCCTGCCTCACCAGAATGAACGACTGGCCGACATGCCACAACCACCAGTCCTCCATATGCTCCCTTTGACTTGTACCTTTTTTCTACCGTGACAGTCCTTTGCTTGTTACAACCTTACATTTTTATTTCCAGCTCCTCGTGTCTGCCTGCACTCTTGGCTTCCTGCAACATCCTGACTGTCGAAACGTCTTCTGTAACAAATAAAGTCCAGTTGATCTTGTATTGAACACCTTTTTTGATCCTGACTGTGGTATTTTGAAGGCAACCCCAATAAAGATGGCTGCCATAGTTAATGCCGTTTATTTGATCCAAAACTTGCTTCACCTCCAGTGGATTTATGAGCAAGAACCTAGTTTGATGCAAGCGGAGCACCATTTAGGCACAACACCTGATGTGAAGCATCACATCAAACATGTTCTAGGTTGAACCTCGGTGTCTCGGCAAAAGAGGAATTTAGTTTAAAACTCTGGAATGGAAGGAGACAACACGTGCACCTTGAGAGGTACTAGGCCTCAAAACGTTTAGCTGCTCCTTCACATGTTCCTGCTGATTTCTCTGGAGCAGAGTTGGGCCTCTGGAGCTGCTCGCTTCATTCAGAATGATGTCAGGATGGACGTGTGTGTGGGGTGGGGGGATGCTGGAGGAAGAAGATTGGCTGTGCTGATCCAGATGTGATGTGAAGGAGGTTAAAGGCTCTGTCTTTATTTCCCCCATGCTTTCTCCAGTTTCTCCTGTGAAGGCACAGGTCACCGCTTGTCCTTCCTTTCCATCCTTCTCCCCCGTCCAATCCAAAGGTGACTCCATTTTCTTGGGCCTTTTCCAAGCTCCAAGTTTGTTTTCACTTTTCAAGTGGAAACTCCCCTCATCCAGCATTCTGCCCAAAGCCCACCCCAGTCCTGATGTGTGCGACAGCATCCCACTGCTGCTTGAACTCCACAGCATGTTTGCACATCAGCTCAACAAGACAACAGCCGTGATAAATCTGCACCAGTTAAAGCTTCGTTGGACTGGTTCAGAGCTGCTTTCTCTGCACTGCTGTTGGCTTCTACACACAAGACATGAAACAAAGCATCGGCGCACGGCCTGGTGAAGGCCAGCGTGAGATGGATGGTGAGCAGAGTAAACAGCAGGGGAACCTTAGAAGGCCACTCTCTGTCTAATCTATTAAAAAAACAGTCAGAATGACATTAGTTTTTTTTTTTTTTAAAGATAACCACATAAATTAGGACAAGCATGGAGGAAATTTTTGGGAAAAAAATCAAGAAACAGTGACTTTGTGGCAGCTACTTGCAGAAAAACTGAGAATGTGGGAACATCATACTTGAGAATCCGCTCATTCTCAATCAGTTCATCTGGACAGTTTCTTTTTAGCAGAAACGTTTCACCCTCACTCCAGAGGGCTTCCTCAGTCAGAGTAGTCCAAAGCACACTGAAGTTAACCCACCAAGTAAGCAACTTATGTGGACCAACCAGTTTGCTGTAGCCAAGATGGTTTCTGGGGGCGTGTCCCTCGTCGACTCCTCCCAGGCAGGCAGACATGTCCAAAGTGGTTCAAGACAAGAAAGTTAATTCTCAATAGTCCAGGTATCAAATCCGCTCATTCTCAATCAGTTCATCTGGACAGTTTCTTTTTAGAAACGTTTCTAAAAAAGAAACTGTCCAGATGAACTGATTGAGAATGAGCGGATTTGATACCTGGACTATTGAGAATTAACTTTCTTGCCATACTTGAGAATGATTTAGAAACTACTTCTTCCAGTTTAAAACCAGTTCAGTTCAATTTATTTCTATAGCACCAAATCACAACAGAAGTCGTCTCAGAGCACTGAACAGAAACATTCACATACATAGAAAAGACAACTAGACAAATGTATCTAAAGAAGAAGCAGACTGTGTTGAATCTTCACTTCGTCACAGTCTCCCATCCTGAGCAAGCACAAAGGAGACAGTGGAAAGGAAAACATTTTTATTTCCCTATCCTTGACATGTGCCAAGGACACATGTTCATTCAACCTTTATTTATACAGGTTAGTTGGTTTCACTGAGCCTCAGGGACTTGTATACAAGACAGACCTGATTTAAACAGAGTGATGAAAACAGTGGACAATCATAAATAAAGAAAACTGAGAAGAACGAATGAAAGAAAATGGTATTTTAAAAAATGAAACAAAAACATCTAGATTATGTTTTTTTCCAGGAACTTAACAGATGTTTGAAGCCACTCAGAGAGGTCAAGGTCGAGAGCTTCAGATCTTTTCACAAGATATTCCAGGAAACAGGAGTGAAGTAGGAGAAGACCCTTTTGTCTAGATCAGTCCTCACACAGAGAGGGAGGACTATCTTTATCTATTTACATCAGTCTTTCTTCCAATAGGGGGTACACCTGCACCTACATCTGGACCTGCACCTACATCTGGACCTGCACCTACATCTGGACCTGCACCCAGACGCGGATGTACCATTAAGGCAAAAGAGGCTGTTGCCTGGGGCCCCCAATCAGCAGGGGCCCCGCCCCGGCCAGTCACCTACATCCCTAACATTGCTCCTGCTTGTTAATGTACGTTTATCATAAAAATAATTATAGTTACGATGAAAACAATCATTAAAAACACAATACAATATACGGTTGATTTCTGTACCCCCTTACTAAAATGGACTATTCCATCATGACATCACCCAAAAATCCAGGAAGTGCTGTATGCTTGAGCAGGAAGCGGGAAGACAGAGGAGAAGAAAAAAAGATGAAGCGGAAAAACGTAAAAAGCATAAAAAGTAAAAAGTGTGAAAAGACCAAAACTTATGTTTCTACACTACCAAAAGTGACAACGTTTTTTAATGGGTCTAAAATGTCATCAACGGCTGATAATGACGGGCGGCCCATAAAGCCTGAAATACACCTGAGCGTCCTCAGGTACGCCACTCTACGCGCGCATTTTGTGCGCATGTGTTTTGCTGCTATACTACTTCAGAAACTATCAGCTTTCAAACGCTCGCGTTCTCCTTGTTGTAATATGAGCAGCTGCGCACGGAGGGGACTCAACTGAGCTCGCTGATTGGTCACTTGCTGACACGCCTACTGAAATGATTGACAGCTTTCAGTCAGCTCATGTAGCTCGCTGAAGACCGCGGCGGTGTTCATACGGTGTTTCTACTATATATGTTATAAAAAGTTCTCTCAGAAATAAAAATAATAACAGGGAGTGCTTTTCCTGCAGCACACAGCCCACCAGGGATATTTAAAACATCGCGCACCCAGGTAGGACCTGAATTCATTCATTTCATTCATGGAGTGAACGGAGGAAGAAGTGATTACTTGACTTTAGGCAAAAAAACAAAAGAAAAGGCCCGATCAGCGATAAAGAAGGGGAATTTATTTCATTTGTGTAACATACAAAACAGTCCGGCGCCGGGGAAGTTTATGGTCAGACACCGCGCATCGCGCACGCGGACGTAAAAAAAAAAGCTTTGCGCGTACATGCCCTGAGGGGCTACGCGGGGCTATGCTTTTGCCTTGACGTACGTACGCTGCGTAGGCGTATCGTGGGAACGCTCGAGTGTATCTCGCCCTTAAGTGTGGAGGAACCGGACAGCAGGATACAGGAAGAAGTGAATGGCGCCGAGGCAGTGACTCAGGACGAAGATAAAGACGAGGAGGATTCACAACAAGATGAGGTAAGAGTTTTAGGAATTATTTTCTAGGTTGGGTAAAATAGATCCTGACAGTAATCAGCTGAGACGACCACTATTTTCATGTTTTCTTTCTGTATCAAAATATTAAAAGATATTCGACCTAAATCTTCTGACTCAAACGAGGAGAGAGGGGATTATATATTTTACCTACTTTAGCTGCTTGTTTATTATATTATTAAAATATACAGACTATACATTGAATAGAATAGATCTAAAATATTCCACAGTTATCTATTAATTTTTTTCCTCAACCATTTTACAAAATATTTGACTGTTAAAACTTCATCAGACTATCGTTGTTTTGTTATTTGGTCCATAGTCCCTTCATTAATTACATTACAAAGCACAACTTCTAGTTTTCAGAGTAATGCAAAAACGTGTTTTAATAATGACTGGTTTGCTTTGGACAGAAATGCCACTGTTAGTTTAAAACAACAGAATCAAAAGGCTAGGATTACTAAATTAAATTGTTATCTAAAATGTAAAAATGGATATAAATGAAAAGTGACATTATTTGAGTCATTTAGTTTACAGTCTGTGTAAGTTTTAAGGTTTAAAAAGAAGTCAAAACTTTCAGTCTTAATTATGGAAACTTGGATAAATGAGAGCCTTCACATGTATTAAATGTAATAATGTCTTCCAAAAAAGCTAAGTCTGGTCCTCTGGACATTCAAAAAACAAAACAAAACAAAGCAAGAAAAAAACTGTAGAAACGTTTCGTCTTTCGTCCGAAAGACTTCCTCAGTCTGAGAAGCTGTGTTCAGCTCAGTCTTATAAATAGCACCCTCCCACAGTGGATCAACCAGTTGGCTGATGACAGCCGAAACCAGCTGCTCACATGATCAAGGAGGACCATCAGCCTGACGATGGATCGTTAACACCCTGATGGTTGTTTGCTATTCACAGAGGGCTGAGTGATACTAGCAATAACAGCATTGTAAGTGGGGGACAGTTGAACCCGGAGGCCTCCACCTCTGTTTAATGATGGACGGTTTCTTTTCACAAAGATGGCCTCCTTTACTCCTCTCTCAAACCATTGTTCCTCTCTATCAAGGATGTGAACATCTTCATCCCTGAAAGAGTGACCGCTGGCCTGGAGATGAGTGTAGACCGCAGAGTCCTGACCTGATGATGTTGATCTTCTGTGCTGGGCCATCCTTTTGGCCAGTGGCTGTTTAGTTTCCCCGATGTAAGACTGATCACAGCCCTCCTGACACTGAACAGCATACACAATATTACTCTGTTTGTGCCGGGGGACTGGATCTTTGGGATGAACCAGTTTTTGCCGTAATGTATTTTGGGGTTTAAAAGCCACTGGGACGTTGTGTTTAGAATGTCCAGAGGACCAGACTTGGCTTTTTTGGATTTTTCCACCTGGATTATTGAGCATGCATCAGGGTAATAATGTCTTATTTTTCCTTTTATTTCCTCCAACACTAACATATTTGTTGTTTTTTTCAGATGCAGTCTTTAAACATGCATCATTAAAGACCAGAAACAAGACAGAAGACAACTTTCATAGAAGTCCAGCTGAATAATCAAGGTAATTCATGATCACTTAATGCTGTAAAAAGTGTCTCATGCCTGGACATCTTGCTGTTCATATCGAGCCAGTGTGTGAATTCATCTCAAAGTACCACATCTCAACTACACACACTCACTTTTTCACATTGATCTAACAACTGTTCCCTGTTACAGAATATGTAATATAACGTTAAAAGAATTAAAGTTGTGAAAATCTTCTAATTTAGGAAAATATATTTCTACTGTATTGCTCACATCTACCCTCTCTATTCGTTTGTGTTTGTTTAGTGTTGTTGAATTTTGGTGTAAGACTTGATTTAGAGCCTTTTATTGCAATAATAAAACATGTTTTACAAAAAGACTTTAAAGAGAGAGAGAGAGTCTTTATTGTCACTTGCACCGCATGTGGTACATGTGATGAAAACTAGATTATGTACACAGGGTCCCAGTTACATCCAACAACAAATGCAAGAGAAAAACAGTAATAACATCTAGAATTAACTAAGAAAAACATCAACTAGTAATACACTAAGCCTAATGTAGTGGAAATAAACAGCAGCACGAACATGAGTCTGTATGAGCAGATGGTCACAGATGAACACAGCAACAAGAAAACAGATCAGCATCAGCATGATGTGATATTTTGCAGTGTTTATTTTATTTATTCATGAGTCTAACAGCCTCAGGGTAGAAGCTGTTCCTCAGTCTAGTGGTTCTACATTTGATGCTCCTCAACCTCCGTCCTGAGGGGAGTGGGGCAAAGAGTGAGTGTGCTGGGTGAGTGAGGTCTTTCATGATGCAGGTGGCTCTTTTCCTGCATCTGGAGGTGTAAATGTCTGTGATGGTGGGGAGACTGACTCCAACAGACTTCTGTGCAGCCTTCACCACTCTCTGTAGAGCTTTCCTCTCTGCAACTGTGCAGCCTCCATGCCACACGTTGATGCTGGAGCACAGGATGCTCTCCACTGCACACCTGTAGAAGGAGGTGAGAACTGGGCTGCTCAGACCAGCTCGTCTCAGCCGTCTGAGGAAGTAGAGTCTCTGATGACCTTTCTTGATCAGGCTGGTGGTGTTGTTGCTCCAGCTGAGGTTATCATTCATGTGTACACCCAAGTATTTGTAGCTGGAGACCACTTCCACTGCAGATCCACCTATTTTCAGTGGGGCGTGGGTGTGTTTGTTCCTTCTGAAGTCCACAATCATCTCCTTTGTCTTCTTCACATTCATGTGAAGATTATTCTCTTTGCACCAGCTCTCCAGATGTTCCACCTCCTGTCTGTAGCTGGACTCATCATTGTTTGTGATGCATCCCACCACCGCTGTATCATCTGCAAACTTAACAATATGACAGCCTGGAAGTGTGGCTGTACAATCATATGTGAGCAGAGTGAACAGAAGGGGGCTCAGCACACATCCTTGAGGAGAGCCAGTGCTGAGGGTTATGGTGGAGGAGGAGAAGTTGTGGATCTTCACGGACTGTGGTCTGTCTGTTAAGAAGTCTAGTACCCAGTTACAAATAGAGGGGCTTAGTCCAAGTGTAGATAGTTTGTCTATCAGAGTTTGGGGGATCATGGTGTTGAAGGCAGATGTGAAGTCCACTAAAGGATAGTTGTACCTCATTAAAGTAGAGGGAAAAAAAACCGTTTGTTTTTATTGTCTAGTTCCCAGTATTAGAGTATGAACATGAAAATCTTTGACCTTCAGGGCAGGGCCTAATGGTACATTTAGGCTGACTTGGGGGAGGGCCCCGTTACAAAGGTTTGCCTGGGGCCCCAAAATGTCTAAGTCCGCCACTGCCTGCACCTACATCTGGACCTGCCACTCTGTGTTTGTCTGTTTCTCCTTCCTGTTCTTCTCAAACCCAGCCAGCTGAAGCAGATGGTCACTTGTCCTGAGCCTGGTTCTGCTGCAGGTTCTTCCTGTTAAAAGGGAGTTTTTCCTCTCCACTGTCTCCTTTGTGCTTGCTCAGGATAGGAGACGAAGTGAAGATTCAACGAGTCTGCTGGTTTCCTTAGAGAACTTTAATGAGGTATTTGGCCTTTCTGTTTGTGTGAATGTTTCTGTTCAGTGCCTGAGATGAGTTCGGCTGTGATTTGGTGCTATAGAAATAAACTGAGTGGAATGGAAAATAATAATAATAATGTCACATTTTTGTCATCTATGTATGTTTCCATACAAGACGAAATTTGACTCTGCATTTAACCCAATCACCACCAGGTGGGGCAGTGGGCAGCTATAGAAAGCGCGCCGGGGAGCAATTGGGATGAGATGTGCTGCTCAAACACACCACAAGTTATGCCGTGACTGGGGTTCGAACCTGGGTCCTTCGGGTCCCAAGTCGGTTCCCCTGCCACTACACCATCTTGGCCCCCTAACCTCCCTCATGAGGAAGAAACCTCAAGCAGGACAAGCGGCCATTTGCTTCAGCTGGCTGGGTTTGAGAGGACAGGAAGGAGAGACAAACTAATACAGGTCCAGGTGTAGGTGCATGTGAACTTCCTATTGGAAGAAAGACAACAAGCACGTGTCAAGGATATAAATAATAATACAAATAGAAAACAGGTTAAGCAGAGTAAGTAAAGACGTAGCAGAGTGAAAAGATGTGGTCAGTTTGTCCTCCAGTAGTCTAAGCCTATAACAGCATAACTAAGGGACAGCTCAGGAAACCCAAGCCGACCCTAACTATAGGATTTATCAAAAAGGAAAGTCTTCAAACTGGACAATGTGTCAGCCTCATGGACACCAACTGGAAGTTGGTTCCACAAGAGAGGAGCCTGAGAACTGAAAGATCTTCATCCCATTCTGGTTTTGGAAACTCTAGGAACCACAAGTAAACCTGCAGTCTGAGAGTGAAGTGCTCTGTTAGTAAAATATGGACCAATTAGATCTGTAATATAAGATGGAGCTAGGTTGTTGAGAGCTTTGTAGGTTAGAAAAAGGATTTTGAATTCAGTTCTGGACTTGACAGGGAGGGAGCCTCCACATCAACTCCGCTCTCTGAACTCTGAGGTCAAAGTTTGAACTCTACATGATCCTCCACACGTGTAGAACAGCTTTGTTTAGTAAAGTCTCTGTTTGTTTCAGCAGACTGTGTTCAGTCAGACTCTGCGTTGCCTTCATTCAGTTGATTCCTTTAAAAAGTAGCTGAAGTCTCATTTATTGAAACAGGCGTTTAACTCCATGTGGGCTTTAGGATTCAACTTTGTTTTGCTTCAATGTCCCCACCCCCCTTCATTTTATCTTTTATATTTTACAGTTTGACTATTTGTTTTACATTCTGTACTGAGAGACACCTTATCATCTTTAGTCTGTGAAAGGCTTATAAATTATTTATCTTATTTACTAAAAGATTATAAAAGGAAAGGTTTGAAGGGTGTCAACGATTCCAAGAGTCATTAGTTTAGTTTTTCTATAAAGATCAGAAATATATGTAAGGACTTCCTTTCATAACAACCAAATGTGAAGAAATGCAGATGTTTTGAAGTATAAATAGTAAAAATAAAAAGTGGGGGTAAAAAAAGTTTGGTTGAATGTTTGGGCAGCTCAAAAGTTTGGCTTCATCACACTTAACACAAGTTAAAGGGATAGTTCAGTCAAATTTAAAGCGTTGTTCAGTTCAAGGTTCTTTATTCTCATTCACATCACATGTGGTTCATGAGGTGGAACGAAATTGTGTACTCAAGGTCCCAGTTACACCCAAAAATGTCTAAATATAAAGTATATAAAAAGAAACAGTATACAAGGATCTAAGTTATACGTTAAACAATAAAAATATAATATACCAGTTACCAGTTTATTTCTAAAGCACTTAAAAAAACAGCATCAGCTGTCCGAAGTGCTGTACAAGAACAAAAACAAGCACAAAACCATAAAAACAATCGTATAAATATCAGAACATCACAAGTAAAATAATACAACATTAAAACAGAGATGTGAACTCACTCTGGTGTAAAAGCCAATGAAAACATGTGTTTTTAAACGAGTTTTAAAGACAGAGATTGATGGGGCCTGCCTGACCTTCAGTGGCAGCTCGTTCCACAATTTAGGAGCTGAAAAAGCTCTGTCTCTTCTGGTTTTATAAAAGGTTTTTGGGACTGCTAAAAGCATCTGATCAGAGGATGCTGACAAGCCCGGTGCCCCCGGACCTGTTCTAAAAATAGCACAACTCACTACTTAGCTGCATTTAAAATTTCATTTTATTCAGTTTTTATTATTTTTTGTGTTTATATATATTTTAACATGTCTATCTTAAAAATATGTTCTTAAAAATATGTTTATTATAAAAAAAATAATAATTTACGCTTTGTTATTTCCAAAGAGTTTATCAAACGGGTGCCCTTTGTATGACTCCATACCCACGAAGTACGTAGCTCTCAGATTCAAAAAGGTTGGTGACCCCTGAGCACTAGTAGTACTAAAACAGTACGCAGAACAACAGCAGCACAAACATGAGTCTCTGTGAGCATAAGTATGAATGAACACAACAGCATGAAACAATCAGCAGCATGAGATCAGAAGCATGGACAATCAGCAGCATGAAACAATCAGCAGCATGAGATCAGAAGCATGGACAATCAGCAGCATGAAACAATCAGCAGCATGAGATCAGAAGCATGGACAATCAGCAGCATGAAACAATCAGCAGCATGGACAATCAGCAGTATAAGATTAGCAGCATGAAACAATCAGCAGCATGAGATCAACAGCATGAAACAATCAGCAGCATGAACAACCAGCAGTGTAGTGATACACCTTGGTCTCTGAAACTCTTAGTGGAACACCTTTTCTTTGAAACCTTCAAGAAAAGACAGTGGACACTATTTATTCCATCAAAGGTGGGCACAAGCCCGCTAAAGTCCGCTAAAGCGCTAATCTGCTGATAGCGGACCTAAACAATTTGTTAGCGCTATAGCGGATTTACTTTTTTTTATAATCCATAAGCGGATTTGCACTATTTCTATTTAAAATGCAGTACCGCTAATAACTAATTGTCTACCAGTAAAAACGAAAAAACCTATTTACGGGCTCTTAGATCAACCGGACGACTGCTCACGGACCACATCCGGTCACCGCCCTAATGAATGTCTTGAACAATGGAAAGTTTGGTTTGGTCCACTTGCGTACCGTTTCGGTTATTTTTTTCACTCATTGAACGTTATTATATGCGCCGCGGAACAAAATTTCTTGGGCGCGTTTCAGCACGGAGCTATTATCGCATAGCACGCGTAGCACGCGCAGCACGCGCAGCACGCGCAGCATTATTTAGCCATTAGCTTCTCGCTCCGGTCTCCTGTTTCAGATTCAGATTCAGATTTAGTTTATTGTTGCCATTGTCAATGAACAGGATTCACAGACTAGGAATTTGCTTCGGCATAACGGTGCATAAAATATAGAAACATAAAACATATCAAAAAAGGCGTTCAATACAGGATCAACTGGACTTTATTTGTTGCAGAAAACGTTTCGACTTCTGTCCAGAAGTCTTTTTCAATTCTGAATGAATGAAAGCTGTGAGAACGAGAAGTTTTATACAAGTCTCACAGCTTTCATTCATTCAGAATTGAAAAAGACTTCTGGACAGAAGTCGAAACGTTTTCTGCAACAAATAAAGTCCAGTTGATCCTGTATTGAACGCCTTTTTTGATTTCATCATGTCCTGGACGACTGAGAATCTTCACCAGCACATAAAACATATGTTTGGGAACGTTATGGCTTTCTTGTTAAGACGAGCGCACATTCAAAGCTGTGTGTGTGGACGTTGTTTCATGAAGACTCTGCAGCAGCAACACGTCTAACGTGAACGCGCTTGAAACTACGTCATCGGAATGTGAACTAAGAAACAGCAGCTGTAGCCAACAGAACAGCGCTAACAACAGCGGTTCATCCATTCAGGTAAGACTACCAGCGGTTTGTAGCTGAGTGAGTAGCCGTGACTGCGGACAGGACATGTGTCCACCTTACTGCGCCATGTGGGGGGGGGCAGAGGACGGGTGGATTGGACCCGCTTGTCAAACGTGGACTCGCATTTTTTTTTTTTTGCTAAATGCTAATCCGAATTTATTCCGTCTTGTTAGCTAGGATGCTATTGTTTTTGCACGCGCAACCCCGAAACTGTGTCGGTTAAAAGAAAATAGGAAGTAGCCGGAGTGTGGAGTTATTTATTTATTTATTTATTTACTTGCGCTTTAAAATTAGCGCTTTCAAATTAGCTTCCGCAAGTTTTCCTAAGACATAAGCGCTTTTGAAATTGCGGACCTAAATAAATTAATAAGCGCTTTAGAAATAGCGGAACTAATTTTTGGATTAGCGCTGCATAGCACTGTATTCCATTAATTTGAATCAAAGACACAAATTAAATCACCAAGACTCTTTAATTTGTTCTAATTCAAATATATCAACAGAATAATCTTCTGTCATTTTAGGATCATTGTTATTATGATGGTGTTATTCTTCAACATGTTGATAATTAATTACTCTGTCTAAGTCGAGGGACATGTCAAATTGATCTTTCAGCATTTGTTTAGAAATGTGAGACAGTAATCAGTTTAATCATAAAACTGGCATCTGTATTCTGTTTCCCTTCAAAAACAATCTTCTCTCCCTCTTTCTAAACAATTCTCTCTGTTCTAACCTAAAATAAACTCTTTGACCTCGGCTAAACCACTCCTACTTGCTGGGTGAAGAGCCAATGAATGGAGCGAACACTCTGAGGTCAGTTTCCCTTTAAAAGTCTCCACTTCCTCAAACTGCTCAGTTCCGCGAGGAAGTTGAGATGTAATAACTTTCTCTCTTTGCTGTTGGGCGTTGGTCACAAGCCAAAGACCTAGTCTCATCAGCAGAGGATTTGTGGCAGGCCTGCTGTAAATCCGATTCAAGCTTAAAAGTTCCAAGTCTCTTAATGAAATTTCCTTTTGAGGAAAAATTTATTTTGGAAACCAAACCGGAACTAAATGCCATTACTCTGGTCCAATTAACGCGGACACTGAGACGCTGAAAGTGTAACATGTTGGAGACCGGTTTTGGACCTAACTGGACCAACGAACCTTTTACGTCCACGGCTGGAAACCCTCTCTTTACCAGAAGGACTCTCGTCACAAGGTAATGAGTTGCTGATTGTTTTTACTAAAGTGGATTGGTGTCCAGCGGATGTCGCCCGGAAGGTGTGCTATGTTCTGGTTAAGCTTATTTCCCAGATAAACTTCCTTTCTTTCACTACTTCTTACTATCCTCCTTATCTTGCAAGTAACTTAAGTTAAAATTGCCTACAGACATAAGTTAATTGCCATCCTATAACTTGATCTGTTGTCTCCTTAAATATTCCTCGACTAGTGGAATTATGGATGCATAATATCTATCTGTTTGATGTCTAATTTATAGGAAAATCTGATCAATCAATCAATGTACATGTTATGATGTAAATTTATGATTTGTTAAATAAATGATTCCATCTCCTGGTGGGTCAACTATAATTAACATTTCATGTGATTTACATCTTATCTGATTGCACAATTTATTGCTTAATCCTGAAAAAGAAGAGAACCCGCAATTTAATTAATTATAAGGTTGTGTCAGGATAAAGGCCGAGATACACTGAAGCAGACTCCGTATACGCGCGTATACGCGCATATTTTGTGCGTATGTTTTTGCTGCTATACTTCAGCTCACGTTCTCCTTGTTGTAATATGAGCAGCTGAGCACGGAGGGACTCAACTGAGCTCGCTGATTGGTCACTTGCTGACACGCCTACTGAATTGATTGACAGCCTTTAAGTCAGCTGAAAGTGAAACCTAGTCAGCTGAAAGTGAAACCTAGAGAACTCATCATGAGCAGCTCGCTGGACTTCTGCGGTGTTCTGATGCGGTGTTTCTACTATATATGTTATAAAAAGTTCTCTCAGAAATAAAAATAATAACAGGGAGCGCTTTTCCTGCAGCACACAGCCCACCAGGGAATATTTAAAACATCGCGCACCCAGGTAGGACCTGAATTCATTCATTTCAATCATCGAGTGAACGGAGGAAGAAGCGGTTACTTGACTTTAGGCAAAAAAACAAAAGAAAAGGCCCGATCAGCGATAAAGAAGGGGAATTTATTTCATTTGTGTAACATACAAAACAGTCCGGCGCCGGGAAGTTTATGGTCAGACACCGCGTATCGCGCACGCGGATCGCGTATGCGTAGTAAAAAAATACTTTTGCGCGTACATGCCCTGAGGGGCTACGCGGGGCTATGCTTTTGCCACAGCGTACGTACGCTGCGTATAGGCGTACCGTGAGGACGCTCGAGTGTATCTCGGCCTTAAGACCTGCTCATACTCTTATATACTAGTGGCACCACAGGGTCCACTACAGCAGCATGAAACAATCAGCATCATGAAACAATCAGCAGCATGAGATCAGCAGCATGGACAATCACCAGCACGAAACAATCAGCAGCATGAGATCAGCAGCATGGACAATCAGCAGCACAAAACAATCAGCAGCATGAGATCAGCAGCATGGACAATCAGCAGCACGAAACAATCAGCAGCATGAAACGATCAGCAGCATGAGATCAGCAGCATGGACAATCAGCAGCATGAAACAATCAGCAGCATGAAACAATCAGCAGCATGAGATCAGCAGTATGAACAATCAGCAGCATGAACAATCAGCAGCATGAACAATCAGCAGCACGAAACAATCAGCAGC
>JBBPBX010006727.1:42368-63268 GCA_038048925.1 Garcialebias charrua
CAGCAGCATGAAACAATCAGCAGCATGAAACAATCAGCAGCATGAGATCAGCAGCATGGACAATCACCAGCACGAAACAATCAGCAGCACAAAACAATCAGCAGCATGAAACAATCAGCAGCATGAAACAATCAGCAGCATGAGATCAGCAGCATGGACAATCACCAGCATGAAACAATCAGCAGCATGAAACAATCAGCAGCATGAGATCAGCAGTATGGACAATCAGCAGCACATATCAACAGTCAAAGTGTCATTACAGTGATTTCTTTTCATAATGATGATCCTGATCAGGTGCATGAGTCCAACAGCTTCAAGCCAAATGTGCTGACACAGTTGAAGAACAAGTACCGTCTTTAATGTTTTCACCTTTCTTAAAACCGTTAAGCCTAATGTGATTTAAATACAACTGCAGGTATGAATGATCACAATCTGTCAATAATTTACCACCAAAGTGCAGACACAGAGTGTGAAATCAGCATGTTCATGATTCAGCTGATTGGTTGAATGAAGCCCGTTCTGTTGAACGTGCAGAATGATTGATGTGCTTTTCTTTCAAATGTGCCTTCAGTTTGTTGAGCTTTGTGCACATTCAGACAACTGGAACTCTTTTAGTCCCCAACCCCTTCTGGATCACGCTGAAGTCTGGATTTTGTAGTTCATGGTCAACTCAGTGACTGGAAGGTGCCCAGGACCTATGGCTGCAGAATGAACCCAAACCATCAGCACTCCACCACCGTGTTGACAGTTGTGTCATTGCCAAGGTTTGTTTTTGACTCTTCAGTGTTGGACTGCATGCAATGATGCCATGAAGCTGCAAGTGTGGACCTTTTCATACACTGCATCAACATTTTCTATTCATCCATCCATCCATCCATCTATCCATCCATCTATCATCCATCCATCTATCTATCTATCTATCCATCCATCCATCCATCCATCTATCCATCCATCCATCATATTTCACCCGCTTCTTTCTTTTCAGGTAACGGGGGTCACTGGTGCCAATGTCCATCCATCACTGTATGAGAGGTGGGAGACACCCTGGACACCAGTCCATCACAGGGACACACAGAGACAATTGAGACAAACAACCATGCTCTCTCTCTCTCTCTCTCTCTCTCTCTCTCTCTCTCTCTCTCTCTCTCTCTCTCCAAATTTTTATCTATGGTCCACGGTACAGTGCAAAGAAAAAACAAGTTCACACTCTTTTAAATTTCATTTCTGGTACTGCAAAATTGGCAATATGGATATCAAGAAAGAACAAAATCAATCAGCAACAAACAGATGAAGCTCGTGTTTTATTTGAAAGACTGGTAGTTGCTCGAGTCCGTGTGGAATTTGAGTATTTTAAGTTGACAAAAAAACATGGATGTCTTTGTTAATAAGTGGGGTATTAACAATGTTTTGTGTTCAGTGGATGACTCATGTTTAGTATTTACTTTTTGATTTTTCAACTTTTACCATGTTTTATTTGTATTGACTGTTGGAGTGTGAAATAAAAGACTTTTAAAACTCAAAAACTCTCTCTCTCTCTCTCTCTCTCTCTCTCTCACACACACACACACAAACACACAAACCAAGGGACAATTCAAAGTCATCAATCAGTCCAACATGCATGTTTTTGGTCTGTGGGAGGAAACTTGAGTACCTGGAGAAAATCCTTGCATGCATGGAGAGAGCATGCAAACTAGACCCAGAAAGGTCCCCAGTCAGTATTTGAACCAGCAACCTTCTTTCTGAAGCACAGCAGCTCTACTGAGTCCTGAAAATGGATGGCGCTGGAGCATCGCGCTCACACCCGGCCCTCGCGGGCGTCGAGAGCCACGAGGACTAGGAGGGCTGCCACGGTGAGAGTGGAAGCCTGGGTGGAGCCGCCGCGGGCGCAGATCTGGGTGGTAGTAGCAAATGTTCAAATGAGAGCTTTGAAGGTCAAAAAGGAGAAGGGTTCCATGTGAACAGCAGCTTAACATGGGTCAGTCCGCCCTAACCGAAGGGCGAATGACATTCGGAAGCGCAGGCCTCCGATGGCCCCGGCTGATCGAAAGGGAGTCGGGTTGAGATCCCTGAACCCGGAGTGGTGGAGTCTGGCATCACGAGGCGTGCAGTGCAGTAACACAAGCAAACCTGGTCCGCGTCAACATTTTGACCAATTCTTTTAACAATGACAAACAGTATGTTTTGTTCATACAAAGGTTTATTAAAATAAAATGTAGGATATTTATATTCATCCACCTGCTTTCTGTACAGGATTGTGAAAAACCGATCAGCAGGCCACAGTCTTAGACAGAGTTTTCTTTTAATGACGTGCCAAATATTTTCAATAAGTGAGAGGTCTGGACTGCAGGCAGGCCGATTCAGTGGAGTCATGTTGTAATGGATGCCGCATGTGGTTGAACATGGTCTTTATGAAATATGCAAGGCCTTCCCTCAAAAACATGTCATCTGGATGGAAGCATATGTTGTTCTAAAACCTCTAGATACTTTTCTGCATGCGGGTTCCTTTTCAGATGTGTAAGCTGCCCATGCCAGAGGCACTAATGCAGCACATATCATCTTTAAAACCCTGTCCTTCTGGACTTGGTTGTCCTCTCCTCCTTAACACAGAGGACACAATGTCCATAGTTTTACAAAAGAATTTCACATTTCCATTTGCCTGAACACAAAACAGTTTCCACGTTGCCTCAGTCCGTCTGAAATGAGCTTTGGTCCAGAGGTTCTGCAGCGTGTCTGGATGGTGTTCACATGTGGCTTCTTCTGTGTACGATAGAGCTTTAATCAGCATTTATGAATGACACGTTGAACTGTGTTTACAGACAATGGTCTGTGGAAGTGTTCCTGAGTCCATGCAGTGATGTCCAGAACAGAATCAGACCTGGTTTGAATACGGTGGCCCCCAAGGGCCAGAAGATCATGAACATGCAATATTGACTCATACTAATACTGACCATTTTTTACTGACTTATACTAATACAGTACTGACAATTTTTACTGGCTTATACTAATACTGACAATTTTTACTGACTTATACTAATACAGTACTGACAATTTTTACTGGCTTATACTAATACTGACCATTTTTTACTGACTTATACTAATACTGACAATTTTTTACTGACTTATACTAATACTGACAATTTTTTACTGACATACTAATACTGACCATTTTTTACTGACTTATACTAATACTGACCATTTTTTACTGACTTATACTAATACTGACAATTTTTTACTGACTTATACTAATACTGACAATTTTTTACTGACTTATACTAATACTGACAATTTTTTACTGACTTATACTAATACTGACAATTTTTACTAGCTTATACTAATACTGACATTTTTAACTGACTTATACTAATATAGTACTGACAATTTTTACTGGCTTATACTAATATTGACAATTTTTACTGACTTATACTAATACTGACAATTTTTACTGACTTATACTAATACTGACAATTTTTACTGACTTATACTAATACTGACAATTTTTACTGACTTATACTAATACTGACAATTTTTACTGACTTATACTAATACTGACTATTCTTACTGACATATTAATGCTGACTATTTTTACTGACGTATTAATACAGTACTGACAATTTTTTACTGACTTATACTAATACGGACAATTTTTCACTCACATTTTTAGACAGATGTTTTCCAGACTTTTGAACCTCTGTTCATCTTTACCTCTGAGAGATTCATTGAGTATCCACTCCTCTTACTGGCCTGTCTGGATTAACCCAGTTAGCTGTAAAATGCTCCCCCAGTTATTTTTTGTACCACTTCTTTCTCTCTTTTCTTTCACTGTTCCCTTCATCAGTAGTTGCCACAGTGAGTAAACTTGCCTGGAGCGTTGCCAGTTGTTTTTACGTCAGATGTTCTTCACGAACCACTGAGCTACCACAGCCCACGTGCGTGGAGCAGAGGGCTGACATCTAAGGTGCCCAAGGAGCAGCTGGGTGGGGGTGGGAGTATATTAAGAGCCTTGCTCAAGGGCCCATAATGGGGCAAATGAGGGTGGAGACAGATGTAGGCACTTGAACTTTCCTTGATATATTTTTTACTACATTTTCACCTTTTACTTTTTGTAACTGTCGGGATTCAAACCTGTGACCTTTCAATCACAGGCTCGCCTTCACTAACCTCTGCTCCACCAGTGTTTCATGTTTGTACCATGTCTTACTTGTAGTTGCTGCTGTCCCAAACTTTTAAAGATGTTTTGCTGTCATCAAATTTAAAATTACTCTATTTTTTTCTTTTCTCTCTTCAGGGTTTCCACAGAGAGTCATCTCCTCCATCTCACTTTGTCCTCTGCATCCTCTGTCCTCACTCCAACTACCTCCATGTCCTCTCTAACTGCATCCATATATCTCCTCTTTGTCTTTTTCCTGGCAGCTGCATTTCTAACATCCTTCTACCAATATACCCACTGTCCCTCCTCTGGACATGTCCAAACCACTGTCCCTCCTCTGGACATGTCCAAACCACTGTCCCTCCTCTGGACATGTCCAAACCACTGTCCCTCCTCTGGACATGTCCAAACCACTGTCCCTCCTCTGGACATGTCCAAACCACTGTCCCTCCTCTGGACATGTCCAAACCACTGTCCCTCCTCTGGACATGTCCAAACCACTGTCCCTCCTCTGGACATGTCCAAACCACTGTCCCTCCTCTGGACATGTCCAAACCACTGTCCCTCCTCTGGACATGTCCAAACCACTGTCCCTCCTCTGGACATGTCCAAACCACTGTCCCTCCTCTGGACATGTCCAAACCACTGTCCCTCCTCTGGACATGTCCAAACCACTGTCCCTCCTCTGGACATGTCCAAACCACTGTCCCTCCTCTGGACATGTCCAAACCACTGTCCCTCCTCTGGACATGTCCAAACCACTGTCCCTCCTCTGGACATGTCCAAACCACTGTCCCTCCTCTGGACATGTCCAAACCACTGTCCCTCCTCTGGACATGTCCAAACCACTGTCCCTCCTCTGGACATGTCCAAACCACTGTCCCTCCTCTGGACATGTCCAAACCACTGTCCCTCCTCTGGACATGTCCAAACCACTGTCCCTCCTCTGGACATGTCCAAACCACTGTCCCTCCTCTGGACATGTCCAAACCACTGTCCCTCCTCTGGACATGTCCAAACCACTGTCCCTCCTCTGGACATGTCCAAACCACTGTCCCTCCTCTGGACATGTCCAAACCACTGTCCCTCCTCTGGACATGTCCAAACCACTGTCCCTCCTCTGGACATGTCCAAACCACTGTCCCTCCTCTGGACATGTCCAAACCACTGTCCCTCCTCTGGACATGTCCAAACCACTGTCCCTCCTCTGGACATGTCCAAACCACTGTCCCTCCTCTGGACATGTCCAAACCACTGTCCCTCCTCTGGACATGTCCAAACCACTGTCCCTCCTCTGGACATGTCCAAACCACTGTCCCTCCTCTGGACATGTCCAAACCACTGTCCCTCCTCTGGACATGTCCAAACCACTGTCCCTCCTCTGGACATGTCCAAACCACTGTCCCTCCTCTGGACATGTCCAAACCACTGTCCCTCCTCTGGACATGTCCAAACCACTGTCCCTCCTCTGGACATGTCCAAACCACTGTCCCTCCTCTGGACATGTCCAAACCACTGTCCCTCCTCTGGACATGTCCAAACCACTGTCCCTCCTCTGGACATGTCCAAACCACTGTCCCTCCTCTGGACATGTCCAAACCACTGTCCCTCCTCTGGACATGTCCAAACCACTGTCCCTCCTCTGGACATGTCCAAACCACTGTCCCTCCTCTGGACATGTCCAAACCACTGTCCCTCCTCTGGACATGTCCAAACCACTGTCCCTCCTCTGGACATGTCCAAACCACTGTCCCTCCTCTGGACATGTCCAAACCACTGTCCCTCCTCTGGACATGTCCAAACCACTGTCCCTCCTCTGGACATGTCCAAACCACTGTCCCTCCTCTGGACATGTCCAAACCACTGTCCCTCCTCTGGACATGTCCAAACCACTGTCCCTCCTCTGGACATGTCCAAACCACTGTCCCTCCTCTGGACATGTCCAAACCACTGTCCCTCCTCTGGACATGTCCAAACCACTGTCCCTCCTCTGGACATGTCCAAACCACTGTCCCTCCTCTGGACATGTCCAAACCACTGTCCCTCCTCTGGACATGTCCAAACCACTGTCCCTCCTCTGGACATGTCCAAACCACTGTCCCTCCTCTGGACATGTCCAAACCACTGTCCCTCCTCTGGACATGTCCAAACCACTGTCCCTCCTCTGGACATGTCCAAACCACTGTCCCTCCTCTGGACATGTCCAAACCACTGTCCCTCCTCTGGACATGTCCAAACCACTGTCCCTCCTCTGGACATGTCCAAACCACTGTCCCTCCTCTGGACATGTCCAAACCACTGTCCCTCCTCTGGACATGTCCAAACCACTGTCCCTCCTCTGGACATGTCCAAACCACTGTCCCTCCTCTGGACATGTCCAAACCACTGTCCCTCCTCTGGACATGTCCAAACCACTGTCCCTCCTCTGGACATGTCCAAACCACTGTCCCTCCTCTGGACATGTCCAAACCACTGTCCCTCCTCTGGACATGTCCAAACCACTGTCCCTCCTCTGGACATGTCCAAACCACTGTCCCTCCTCTGGACATGTCCAAACCACTGTCCCTCCTCTGGACATGTCCAAACCACTGTCCCTCCTCTGGACATGTCCAAACCACTGTCCCTCCTCTGGACATGTCCAAACCACTGTCCCTCCTCTGGACATGTCCAAACCACTGTCCCTCCTCTGGACATGTCCAAACCACTGTCCCTCCTCTGGACATGTCCAAACCACTGTCCCTCCTCTGGACATGTCCAAACCACTGTCCCTCCTCTGGACATGTCCAAACCACTGTCCCTCCTCTGGACATGTCCAAACCACTGTCCCTCCTCTGGACATGTCCAAACCACTGTCCCTCCTCTGGACATGTCCAAACCACTGTCCCTCCTCTGGACATGTCCAAACCACTGTCCCTCCTCTGGACATGTCCAAACCACTGTCCCTCCTCTGGACATGTCCAAACCACTGTCCCTCCTCTGGACATGTCCAAACCACTGTCCCTCCTCTGGACATGTCCAAACCACTGTCCCTCCTCTGGACATGTCCAAACCACTGTCCCTCCTCTGGACATGTCCAAACCACTGTCCCTCCTCTGGACATGTCCAAACCACTGTCCCTCCTCTGGACATGTCCAAACCACTGTCCCTCCTCTGGACATGTCCAAACCACTGTCCCTCCTCTGGACATGTCCAAACCACTGTCCCTCCTCTGGACATGTCCAAACCACTGTCCCTCCTCTGGACATGTCCAAACCACTGTCCCTCCTCTGGACATGTCCAAACCACTGTCCCTCCTCTGGACATGTCCAAACCACTGTCCCTCCTCTGGACATGTCCAAACCACTGTCCCTCCTCTGGACATGTCCAAACCACTGTCCCTCCTCTGGACATGTCCAAACCACTGTCCCTCCTCTGGACATGTCCAAACCACTGTCCCTCCTCTGGACATGTCCAAACCATCTCAGTCTGGCCTCCCTAACTTTATCTCCCAGTTGTTCAACATGTGCTGTACCTCTGATGATCTCATTCCTGATCTTATCCATCCTTGTCACTCCTAAGGAGAACCTCAGCATCTTCATTTCTGCTACTTCCAGTTCTTTCTCCTGTCTTTTTGTCCATGTCTCTGTCTCCAGACCATACAACATAGCTGGTCTCACCACTGTCTTGTAAACTTTTCCTTTGACCTTTGCTGACACCTTTTTGTCACAAATCACTCCTGAAACTTTTCTCCATCCACTCCATCCTGCCTGGACTCTCTCTTCACCTCTTTCCCACATTCTCCATTTTCCTGGACAGTGGACCCCAAGTACTTGAAGTCCTGCACTTTTGTGGCCTCTGCTCCTTGTAGCCTCACTGTTCCACCTCTTCCCTCTCATTCACACACATGTACTTTTATTAAAGGTACAAATTCCTAATCGAAACAACATATTTTTGAAATTGAGGTTGTACATTTATGGTAAACTTATTACAATTTTATCTTCAAAATCAAAATTTGAGTGGACTTAGAAGACATCACTAAAGTTTAAAGGCCTGCGAGTAGCTTGTAAAAGTTCTTACCTTCTTGTGCTCTGCTACAGGACTGTGATAAACCAGTAGGAGTCACATAGGGTATCTGACAGAGTGGGACACAGAGTGGGACAGAGTGGGACAGAGTGGGACACAGAGTGGGACTAAGATCCAAGATGGCGGCACGTGCAAACGCCGCGGCTTCTCTCTCTCCCAGCAACACGGTGCTTTCGTCTGTCTTGTCCTGCATGCCGCAATGTGCCGGCACGTCTTCGTCATGTCTACGTGTTCAAGAACGCAAGTATAGCCACGAGTTCCTGCTTGATGTCGGAAAAACCGCTCATCTGGAAATAAACAGCGAGCTCGAGGAGAAGCTACGTGCCTGTGGCCTGCTCTGGAAGCCAGCACCGAGCCTCCCTTCATCGCGCCCGCAGTGGAAGCGCCACAAGCAGCGTGACAGGAAGCAGAAGCGGGGTAAGCGTGGAGGTATCAGAGCTAGGCTAGCAGCTAGCCCACACAAGCCAGCTATTCCATCCATGGTTTTGGCTGCGCTCCTTGGACAACAAATTGGATTATATACGCCTGCTACGAACGACACAAAAGACTGTGAGAGACTGTTGTGTGTTTGTATTCACGGAAACGTGGCTTAACAACAACCATGCTGAACCATGCTGTCCAGCTCGAGAGGCTAACATGCTACAGAGCGGACCGAACCCTCGAGGGAGGTAAGTCACGCGGAGGGGGGCTCTGTGTTTACATCAACAACGCATGGTGTCTGGATGCTGCTGTGGTCCACAAACATTGCTCACCTTTAGTGGAGTTTATGACTATTAAATGCAGACCGTTCTATTTACCGAGGGAATTTACAGCTGTTATGATTGTTGCTGTATATATTCCTCCAAGCTCCAACAGCAAAGTTAGAGGTGAGGCACTGAATGAACTATATCTGCACATCAGTGAGCAGCAAACAGCCCATCCTGATGCTTTTCTCATCACGGCTGGTGATTTCAACCAAGCAGATTTAAAGAGTGTATTTCCAAAAACATACAGAAACATAAACTTTGCAACAAGAGGAAACAACACACTGGACCAAGTTTACACCACCATGAAAAATGCCTACAGAGCCCTCCCCCTCCCCCACATTGGTGCTTCTGACCATATCTGTGTTATGCTAAAGCCAGCATACAGGCCGCTGGTGAAAGTCACAAAACCAGTCCGCAAGCAGATACGAGTGTGGCCAGAGGGGTCTTCAGAGGCACTCCAGGACTGTTTTGACACCACAGATTGGGGTATGTTCAAAGAAGCTGCTACCACAAACAACAACACATGTCTCCAGGAGTACTCAGACACTGTATGTTCATACATCACCAAGTGCATTGATGATGTAACCAACCTCAAGACCATCACTGTTCGGGCTAATCAGAAGCCATGGCTGACAGCAGAGGTTTACAGACTCCTGAAAGCCAGGAATGCTGCCTTCAAAGCGGGAGATCAGGTGGGCCTGAGGGCAGCCAGAAAGAACCTGGCCCGGGGCATCAGAAAGGCCAAGAAGCAGTATTCCAGGAAAATAGCTCACCGTTTCAAGGACAGCAAGGATACACGCAGTCTGTGGCAGGGAATACAGACCATCACAAACTACAAACCATCCCCCCAGACCTGTGACAGCTCAACCTCTACGCTGAATGAACTGAATGAGTTCTTTGCTCGGTTTGAGGCAAGTAACAGCACACCTGCACATAAACTCCCCCCCTCTCCTGATGGCCAGGTGCTGGCGCTGTCCTCAGACAGCGTAAGGCGATCATTCATCAAGATTAACGCCCGGAAGGCCTCTGGTCCTGACAACATACCTGGTCGTGTGCTGAAGGACTGTGCAGGGGAACTCGCAACGGTCTTCACGGACATCTTTAACATCTCACTGAGCCAGGCCATCGTCCCCACCTGTTTCAAAGCCACCACCATCATCCCTGTCCCAAAGAAGGCAACGCCCGCATGCCTCAATGACTATCGCCCAGTAGCACTCACCCCCATCCTGATGAAGTGCTTTGAACGGCTAGTCATGAAAAGCATCACATCTGTCCTCCCTGCCTCCCTGGATCCCTTCCAATTTGCATACCGACCTAATCGCTCAACCGACGATGCCATCTCCTCTGCCCTCCACACAGCTCTCACACATCTGGACACGAAGGACTCTTATGTTAGAATGCTGTTCATCGACTTCAGCTCGGCATTCAACACCATCATCCCCCAACAGCTCATCCTTAAACTGGACAGTCTGGGGCTGAACACCTCAATGTGTAACTGGCTGCTAGACTTCCTGACCGGGAGACCACAGACAGTACGGGTCGGGAGTAACACATCTAGCACCATCACATTGAACACAGGGGCCCCACAAGGATGTGTGCTGAGCCCCCTTCTATTCACCCTGCTAACACACGACTGCACACCATCATACAGCTCCAACCACTTCATCAAGTTTGCGGACGACACAACAGTGGTGGGTCTCATCAGCAACAACGATGAGACGGACTACAGGAACGAGGTGAGCCGCCTGGCCTTGTGGTGCGGACACAACAATCTCACTCTCAACGTGGAGAAGACAAAGGAGATTGTTGTGGACTTCAGGAAGAGGGATGCCCAACATGCCCCTCTGACCATCAACAGCACCGCAGTGGAGAGAGTAGACAGCACCAAGTTCCTGGGAGTGCACGTCTCAAAGGACCTGTCCTGGAGCAGGAACACTGCAGCACTGGCCAAGAAGGCTCACCAGCGCCTCTACTTTCTCCGCAAGCTGAAAAGGGCTGGAGCTTCAACCCCCATCATGTGCACCTTCTACAGGGGAGCCATAGAAAGTGTCCTGACCAGCTGCATCACTGTGTGGTTTGGTGCATGTACTGCATCCTGCCGCAAGAGCCTCCAGCGCATCGTGAGAGCAGCTGAGAAGATCGTCGGCACCTCCTTCCCCTCACTGCAGGACTTACACAGCAACCGCCTCACTCGGAAAGCCCTCTGCATGGCAGGTGATCCCACACACCCACTACACAGCCGCTTTAGACTGCTGCCATCAGGGAGGAGACTGAGGAGTCTCCAGGCTCGAACCAGCAGACTGAGAGACAGCTCTGTTCATCAGGCAGTCAGAATGCTAAACACTCTGCCTGCTCTGCCTCCCCTCCCATTTGAACTGCCTTAACACAAAAAAACTTTCTCACACATTACCACTCAACACAAAGTTTTTAACACTGGACTCTGTGTCATCAAACGGGTTATTCACTAAACTCTCGGTCATGTGCTCATTCAGTTTGCACTACTTCTCATATTTGCACTAATGTTTGTATTACATTACTGCCTATAGTCATACTACTGTTTACATTCACTGTTTACATTTATTAATACTGTTTACATTTATTACTACTGTTTACATTTATTACTACTGTTTACATTTACACTACTTTTATATCTACACTACTGCTGATACATATACAGTATTCTCTGACCAGCCTTATTTAAGGATGCCCAATGTGCCTTACTGCATATGCCACTTTGCCTCTATACCAACATCAACTACCTCATACATATACTGTGTACATTAACTCATATGCTGCTTTGCCACTCTTTGCAAATGTCAATGCTAGAACCTTCAGTTTATTTTATAGATATACTTTTTATACTTTTTATACTACTATGCAAAAACTCAGGACAGTATTACACTTTTATTATTTCATTTTATGCTTATGTTCATTAAATGTTTAGTGTTTTAGTGTTGGTGTAAATTTTCATACTTTTATACTACTATGCAAAAACTCAGGACAGTGTTACACTTTTACTGTTTATTAAATGTTTCAGTGTTTTAGTGTTTAAATGGTTACTGTTGCACCGAGGGACTGAGAGAAACGCAATTTCAATCCTGTGTATGTCCTGTACATATTGCAGTTCTGACAATAAAGTTGACTTTGACACAGATGTCACGAATGGCTGATCATGACAACAGAGCAGCAAAGAGCATGCTGTGTTTCTTCGTTTCAGCTGACCTGCTGTGGGTAAACAGAGTTGGGTTTTTGTGTCCGGGTGTTTTCTCTTCCCTTTTCAACATTTTGTTGGAGGAGTTTAAATTTCAGGCCCGGAGGTCGTGGCCTCTCTGTTGCAGCCTATCNGGGGCTGTCGCTGGGAATAAAAGTCCCGTTGGCTGAAGAGGTGCAGGCGTGCTCGTAGCTCTCCATCTAGCAGACTACAGGAACAAGCGCCTGCAGCCAGCCGGCCTGGCCAGCTGCCTCGAGGAGATCCCAGGAGGCAAATATCCTCCTGTTGCTGGGAGCGAGCACTCCATCTCACCCTGCGGAGCTCAGGAAATCTGTCAAGTCGGTGCCGCCGATGCTCAGCGGTGAGGCGTGACTTTGTTGGGCCGGTTCGTTTCTGGCACCCCATTTACAACAGAATGGGATGGACCAGAGGCGCTTTAAGGGCCTTTGGCGTCCTGTCCTTTCACCTCACACAAGCACAGACTTCCAGCAGCTCACAGCTGCATGGCTCGCTCCAAGACTCGCTGCTCGAGCGGAGCAGCCACTTTGTTTCAGGGCTGCAGATGAATGTTCCTGTGTGTTGATTCTGTGGCTCCCTGTGATTCTGTCAGACAGCACGCACCTCAGCCTTGAGCTGAGAAGCCCAAACTCAGACCACGACAAAGACATGAAGAAGAAGAGACTGAAGAAAAGCAGGAAGTCCAGTTGATGACCAGAGACACGAGTTCTTCTGCCTCTGCAGGTTTGAGATGGAGCAGAGCAACAAAGGAAATCTGTCTTTGAGCTGCTCCAACCCATCACTTCATCTTCACTCAGCTTCCTGTTGTTACCTCTGAAACATAATGACAGACACACAGCTGCTTCTGATACTGGTGACCAGTATCCTTACATCATGGTCAGAAGAACACTGGGTTGGGATTACTGGTGCAGCATTAGAATGGTTCAGTTCTTATCTGAGTGACTGGAGTTTTTGTGTTAATTTTGGCAATCGTGTCTCTGCTTCAGCGCCTCTTTCCTGCGGGGTCCCGCAGGGCTCGATTTCTGGACCCCTTCAGTTTTCAACATACCGTACACTGTATCTGCTCCTTTTGGGGTCTATCCTGAGGAAACATGGTCTTTTCACTGCTATGCTGATTCTCTGATTTACAGTATCAGTCGTTAAAACCCAAGAGTTCTTGCTCGTTTCATCCTCCGTTTAAATGTCCTATGACATCAAGGCATGGATGACTACAAATTTATTGTTTTAATGATCAGAAAACTGAAGTTATTGTGTTCAGCCGCAGCTCCACTGCTGTCTCTGTTCCTGTAAACCTTGACTCTCTCAAGCCATATCTTAATTTAACTTAAACATTTAGACTCTGATTTGAAGATTAACAAACATATTAACTCTGTTCTGCAGAAAAGCTTCTTCCAGTTAAGCTCAGCTGAAGTCAGTGTTGACCAGATCTGACCTTGAAAAATGAGTCCATGCCTTCAGTACTGTCTGACTGGACTACTGTAACATGTTCTAGGCTGAGGTCAGTCAGGTCCATTTCACGTCTCCAGCTCGTCCAAAATGCTGCAGCTCAGCTCTTAACAGGAACTCGTAGGTTGGAGCACATTTCACCAGTGTTGTCCTCCCTTCACTGGCTCCCTGTATGTAACAGGATAGATTATAAATTCTCCTGTTGACCTTTAAGTGCATAAATGTCCTTGAACGCTCATATCTCTCTGACCTACTTCAACACATGTTCCTTGTCGGGCGCTGAGATCATCAGATCAGCTGCTTTTGGTTGAAGCTCAGAGATCAAGCTTCTTCAGTCGTGGCTCCTAAACTCTGGAACATCTGCCCCAACATCAGACAGGCCCCTTCACTTCCTGTTTTTAAATCTCTGTTAAAGCACATCTGTTTCACTGACTTTTAACACAGTGTGATTTGTTTTAGTATTTTATTGTTTTGTTTTTATAAATGCTTTTAACTGATTGTTGGTATTATTCCCATTCATTTTATTGCTGAGCACTTTGGTAACAGCTGCTGTTTTAAATGTGCTTTAGACTTGACACACCTGACGTTCCCCAGGTAGGCAAATGGTGCAGTGGTGCTGAAGGCCACCGTCTGAATGAATCCTAAACCTCCTGCTGACACATTAAAAGATCAGAAAAAACATTTCTGTTGCTAAATCAGGCACTAAGAGTTTCACTGCAGAAAAACTCACACAGAACTGGAGATAAAGGAATGCACTGGGAATCCTATAAAGAACAAAAGCTAAAAATTAAAAGCTAAAACCAGAGAAACAAAAGGTACAAACTAAGACAAGCTAAACTGTAGCAAAAAGCTAAAATTAGCAAAAGCTAGAAATAACTTTTTTTCCCCTTTGGCTGCCCGTCCTCAGGGGTCGTCACATGAAGACTTGACTATTGATTTTATGCCGGATGTCCTTCCTGACACAACCACAGAGCTACCACAGCCCTCTGTGTGGAGCAGAGAGCTGCATCTAGGGTGCCTAGGAGAGCAGATGGTGGGGGTTTAGGGCCTTGCTCAAGGGCCCAGTGGAGCCAGGTGTGGGTGTTTCACCTTTCCCACCCACATTTTGATGTTGTCTGTACAGGGAGTTGAACCGGCGACCTTCTGATCACAGCCCCACCTTCTCTAACCCCTGCACCACCACTCCCGCCAAAATTAGAAATAGCACAATCATCAAAAATTAAAAGCAGCAAAACAGTAGCTAAAGCTAAAAATGAAGAACTGAAGCTGAAGAATTCAAAGGGCACAACGATTTTCAAGGGCCTGAAGAATTCTTCATTTATTTTAATGATGAAATGTACATTTTTATGTATTAAAAAGTACAAAAAGTATAAAATACTAAAGTCATAGCCACCATGACCTGAACGAGCCAAAGATGATGTTTAAGTGGTTAAAATAGCTGAAAGCAGATGACCACTTGTCCTGAGCCTGGTTCTGTTAAACGTTTCTTCTTAATGAGGGAGTTTTTCCTTTCCACTGTCGCCTTTATGCTTGTTCAAGATGAGAGTTCTGTGATGGCGTTAAACTCAAAGCAGTCTGCTCCTCAGATAAATAATGTTACATTATTATTTTATAAATGAACGTTTCTGTTCAGTGTCCTGAGGTGACTTCTGTTGTGACTTGGTGCTATAGAAATCAACTGAACTGAATAAGTGCTGATTTACACACAAACTGTTGATCTTCTGATGCTCCTTTAAATGTAAAGCACACACACCCACACTCATTAAAATTTGTTTATTGAATTGCTTAAAGCTGTTATACATGACTGTATAAACTTTAAAAAAAAAAAAGCATTTCTGATTTGTTTGAATTTCCACCTATGGTGAACTCTTCAAAATAAAAGTTTATAAATATGACGAAAATGAACAAATACATTCTGATTTTTTTGTAAAACAGATTGATTGATCCGGGAGGTGATTCAGGTGCAATTTATCAGAGCTGCTCCAGCATTTGAAATAAAAACAAAGTAAAAACACGTAACCTAAATAAAATAAGACAAATCAAAGGCAAAACACTTGACTTATTCTAAAAGATCTGCTTTTTATTAAAGGCTATGTAAAACTGAAACATAAAACTTGGTTTAATACTAACTGCTCATCTTTTGCATCACTGATGATGTTTGCAAAAGATCCCATGAAAACCCGTTGTGTCTGAGTTCCTGGAAGGCTGTGTGGTTTAGATGCAGACAGAATGGACACTTTGAATCTCCACCCGTCATTTGCTACTTGTACCCTCCAAGCCCTGCCTGCTTCGTGTCCACGTAACTGTCAACAAAAGGCACGAAAACATTTTCACACGTTCAAATGAACAAACACATAAAGTAGTACGGGACTGGAAGAAACTGTTCAGACCTGTATTTATGGATAACTGAAGTCGATGCATGTTGAAAACATCTCCACTCCAACCACTTTGAGCCTCTTCTCAACACTTGACATACGTCAGTAAGTCTGCAGTCTTTACTGAGCCAAGCTGTAGGACGTCCTGCTGAACTGATGTGACCCTACACATGAAGCACTTATTACCTGGGGCTCAAGGTTATAGGCTTGGACTGCTGGAGGACAAACTGACATAATTTCATCAAATGAATATTTTACATTTGTAATTATTTCTATTTTAACATTTTTTGTTGTTGTTGTTTTGTCTTTCCTCCTCGTGAGGACCTGCTCATCTCCATCATGGACCTGTCATTCTGTGTTTGTTTCTCCTTCCTGTTATTCTCAAACCCAGATGGTTGAAGCAGATGGCTGCTCGTCCTGAGCCTGGTTCTGCTGCAGGTTTCTTCCTGTTAAAGAGAGTTTTTCCTTTCCACTGTCTCCTTTGTGCTTGCTCAGGATGAGAGACTGTGATGAAGTTCAACACAATCTGCTGGCTACACTACTTTACATAAACAATGCTACTAATTGAATTTTTATGTATCTGTTCAGTGCCCTGAGATGATTTATTTTATGACTTGGCACTATATAAATAAAATGGAAAAAAAAAATAGTCAACTCAACTGTCAGACAATTACCTGTAAACGGCAATTAAACTACACTCCTTAGAAATACGCTTTAGATTCAGTTATTTGTGTTTGTTTTGGCCAAAGGTTTTACCAAACTATTTATTAGAATTCTTCTTATATAAATGTGTTTTGTCTGGATTGTTTTAATCAGAGTAAATTACTGTATAGGGCATTGAATGGGTGAATTTCTTGGGTTTAAAATTTGTTCTGATTGTTTTTGGAGCCACTAATTTGTAATGTGTCATGTCAATCAGGTGACAACAGCCTGAGCAGCGTTCAATCCCATTATAGTCACCAGATCAAACACTCAGCAGCTGTTAAGTTCAAGTAAAGCTGTGTAGACAGCACATGACAGGTATGTACCTCATGTGGAGGTTACAGGTTCAAATGTGCAGTCGTCGCTCCGACACTGAGCTCTGTCACTAATCATAGGATATAAGACTGAGTTTGATCAATTCAATTCAATTTATTTATATATCACCAAGTCACAACAGAATCATCTCAGGGCACTGAACAGAAACATTCATATATAAAAATAACAATTTAACATTATTTATCTGAAGAGCAGACTGCTTTGAGTTCAACTCCATCACAGACTCGCATCTTAAGCAAGCATGAAGGTGACAGTGGAAAGAAAAAACTCCCTCATGATGAAGAAACTTTTAGCAGAACCAGGTTGTGGCTGTTTTGGTCAAAACTTGAAAACATCATTTTAATGAAATGCATGTAAAGCCACGAGGTGTTAATGTGATCTGAATGATGCTCAACTACCACATCCAATTTTAGCTTATTATCTATAAAAAAGGACTAACAGTCATTTCTGTGGCGGTCAACTTAAATGTAAATGAACGACTAATTCCTGAAGGTTTCAGTAAAATCCATCCAGTGATTCATGGGATATTTTGCTAACACTGAGACAAGGTTTGATAATTGGAAAAAATGTAAAGCTCTTGCACATTTTTTGTGCTCAAAATACATGTTGGTGTTCAGTCTCAGCTACTACCACACTCTTAGCTCAACATCTGTGACATTGAGTAAGACGCCATTTTTATGTTTCAGTCAGTGGCGGGTGATCGTATAATGTAACACGGTATGAAGCAGACGCAGCAACAGCAGATTACTGATTGAGAAAAGAAGTGAACTTGTGTTAAAAAAAGGCATAAACAAATCTAAAGAACAGAAAATTGTATAAAAACTAATAAACAGAATACATCCTAATCATGTGAAGCTGAATAAATCAACATGAACTGATGGACATCCTGTACTCGTTGAACAGGAAACAAAAAGAAGCACAGTATTTGATTGTATGACGATGACAGCACTTCATTCCAGTAACAATGTGGCAGAATCTTGATTTGCACAGACCTGACCGATACATCCTCAGTTTCACTTTATATAACGTGGTTTAAATCACTCATTTTTGTTTGAGTCTACCGTAACAGAAGAAGACACATCATGTTACCAGACACGACTTGTAACAGAAACAAAGGGTAGCAAACATCAAACATTAAGCAGTTCTTAAACCAATATGATCAGAATACTGCTTCTGCAACAAACCCAACAAGTCTGTGGAGGAAGCGCAACGCAATTCACTTCTAAAGTCCTAATCTGGTCATGTTTTAAAGTGACGTTCTGTTAAAACAGTTTTCTACAGTTTTAATCTCGTCAGTTGTGACATCAACTCATTGATGAAGAGGCAAAAGTCTTCATCGATGCTAGGCTAATGGTTAGCCAAACAAGGGCTAGCTCGAAAACAACAGGCTGGTGTGAAAGAACGCGATGTTGGCTAATACTAAACCAAGCATTCTTTCACATTGGTACGCAGTTGAGTTTTATTTAAGACTTTTAAAAGCTTGAACCCCCACCCCCCGTTTGGCTAGTCATTAGCCTAGCACGGAAGAAGACGGTTGGCTCTATGCTCTGTGCTCCATGAATGATGTCACAGCTGATACTATTAATAACTATCTGACAGCTCACCATGTCAAATTATGCACCAGGTTATTCTTTCATTTCAAACAAAACCAGACTATTTGACTCGTAACAGGAAGCGGGCCAACCTGTGACCAAAATGAGGGAAATTTGTAGCAAAATAAATATTACAAATCAACCTAAACCAAAATATATATATATATTTATATATTTCTAACAGCAAAATGTCAACAAAGACCAAAAGCTGTAGCAACAGGACATGAGGGGAAAACTGACATGGCGTCTCTGTAAGAGACTGCCTGTGAACAGCACGAGGCTTCCAGATGATGAAATGTTGAAGATTCTGATTTAGATGCAAACCAAAAGTCAACAGTGTCTGAACCCAACAGCTCTGACCTAAATAATCTAAATAAACCATGTGCTATGTTAAAGGTAACAGTTAATTTAACGATGATGTTCAATTCTGGTGGTCTAATAATGAGAGCCTGGTGTTCAGCAAGTTACTCTGGGGTTCTAGGAGAGCCATGAAAAGGAAAAGGTGTGTAAAAGAATGAGAAAATAAATACCAAAATACATACAAACAAAACTCAGTCTTTGAGAATTACAGCATTAAAAGACTTTTGGGCATTTTAAAATAGGTTTTACAATGTCTATAATATGCATTTACCTCCTTGGATGTTTTATGCTTTTATTGTTGTAATAAATAAGGCATAGTCAATATAAACAGGCATTTTAGACAAAAAAACTAACTTTGATGTCAAAGTGAAATCAAATTTCTTCTGAGTTAAACCAATTCAATAAAAATATGTCATGTAAAATAAGTGCTTGAATGAATAAAGTGTCCGACCTAACTCAACTCGGAGAATAAAAGCACACGTGCAGGTCAGGGGTACACAAGGACTGTTCAGCACCAATCATCCCCAAGAGTTCTGTTAAACCCATCAACAAGAAAAGGGACACGTGTAAGTCTACCAAGATCAGACCATTCCCACAAACTGAGTAACCGTGCCAGAAAGAGAATGGTGAGAGAGGCCCCCAGTGTCCCTGGGACCACTCTGAAGGTGTTGCAGGCTTCAGCAGGTGAGACACCGTACTGGCAACAGCTGTCGCTCTGGTTCACCAGTCTGAGCTTTATGGGAGAGCGGCAAAAACAAAGTGACTGTTGAAAAAACAACAGTGTGCTAAATGTCACAGACAAGTTGTTAAACGCTGTATTGGTGGTCTCTTCCTGTTCTCCCTGTCCTCAGGTTGTGAGGATGCACTGCTCTTGGTAGAGTTACACATGTCCCATATTCTTTACATATTTTGATGATGGATTTAACAAACTCTTGTGGATTTTGAAGGCATTGAAAATCCTTTAGTATCCGACCGGTGCATTTAAAAGAGAAAAAAAATAATAGTGAAATTAGGACAGCCACTTTTAAGGGGGCGAATATTTAAGAAATAATTTAATTTACTTTATTTTTCTTCTTTGGGCTGCTCCCGTCTTCAGGCGTACTATCTCACATGAAGACTTGGTGATTGTTTTTACACCGGATGTTCTTCCTGACACAACCACAGACACCGAGCTACCACAGCCCTCTGTGTGGAGCAGAGAGCTGCAACCTGGTGGAGCAGATGGTGGGGGCTAGGGGCCTTGCTCAAGGGTCCGGAGTGGGACAAATGAGGGTGGAGGCAGGTGTGAGTGCTTCACCATTCCCACCCACATTTTGATGTTGTCGGTATGGAGTCGAGCCAGCGACTTTCTGATCACAAGCCCACCTTCTCTAACCTCTGCACCACCACTCCCCTGATCATTTACTTCACATCACATATTTTAATTTAACTCTCATGTAGACATTTAATGTCACTTTGACCTATAATAATGTTTTGGGGGATTTTTTTTTAAAGGCCATGATTGATTTACGTTAGCAATAAAGGAATAAAACACCTTAGGGGTTTATTACTTTTTATTGGTACTGCATGTTTAAAATAGAACGATCCATTACCAGTTGTGGATTGCTCAGTGTAAGACCTTAATATGGAGAACTTTAATTTACGACTGCCAGGCCTTGCTGGTTTAACAACCCGTCTGAAGAGAACCAAGACAAATGTGGATCTCTGATCATAAAACTGCTCCAGTTTCTAAAGTTTCACAGCTGCTCGCGCCAAAATGTTTTCTTACACCTTCATATTGTGGTGAACTTTGCAGGACGCTGTTCGTTGCATACTGTATAATTCTTTGTGAATAGCTGCAGCAGTGAGCTGTACTCACTGTCACTGTACAGCTGTACTGAAGACTGACACATTTTCAAAAATAAT
>JBBPBX010006728.1:28509-40367 GCA_038048925.1 Garcialebias charrua
ATATATAATGTGTGTGTGTGTACACATTATTTCCAAAGAGGTGGCAATCAAAAAGGAAGGCCTACATCCCCATTTTGGCACCCTGGCATTTTTAATTAAGTTTTTTTTTAGTAGCGATAGGCAAAGCCTAGCAGCTCTTTAAAGCAGAAAGAGGTTACGATGGCCCAAAAAAGACAAAGTCGAGCATAATTTTGGTATATATTTCATTTTCATGACAGAAGTTCTTAAGTGAGGTAGACTATAACAGGTCAAGAATTAAAAACATTGTTTCATAAACTGGCATGTTGAAAATGACATGAAATAAATACTTTCATGTACAAAGTTTTCAAAATGAGGTAGAAACGGTTACAGAGAATGTATAGCATACAACAAAAGTACATTTGAATTACAAAGATAACACCAAAATTCAATTTTGACTCCACATCCTTCAAAGAATCAGAGCAAAGCCATGACAAAGCAAAAAGCTGTTGTGTAGGTTAATGTAAATCATTTTCTGTGTGATAGCTACTCAAGAGCATTTATTTGTAGTTAAGCGCTTAAAAACTCAAAACATCAGGGGTAAAATTACAGTATTGTATACTTAAAGAGACCATGTTTCTCATTCTACCCCATTTTGAGGAGTTTTGAATTTATAAAATAATGAAATTCTCCCAAGATTGACAAAAAATAGTTTTAATCTCGCTGAATTTTAGATGCTGCATGTCAGTTTTACTAATAAAAATCTTTTATTAACATGCATTTACTTGCTTTCAATTTAGATTTGAAATCAAGTCAACACAAATGCAGATTTAAAAATACTGACGAGAAAAGTTTTTGATGAAGACATTTATGAAACGCTTCCACCGCAGAGGATTTACTGTGGCATGTTTAGATTTTGATATGTAAAAATTATCTTTTTTTTTTTTCAGGAGTGCTATTTGTTTGACATTTCGTCAGCCAAACCGTTTTGACAACTTTAACTACACTAACACTTAACATATCGTTAATCTTTCCATCAAAACCTATAAGAGAATTACATCTATACACAAAGAAAATAAGGTTCATATTTCTAAAACATCATGGATGTACATTATGGCATGTAATGTCCTTTTAAAAAATCTGAATTACATTCAACATCTTGGGCCTTGGTACGAAAACTTCGTTTCCCAGAGCAAAAAGAGCTGAGGGGATAGTGTCTGCATGCGTGCACGTTTTATTACAGAAGGCCTTCTAAGTTCATTGGTTTCCCTGAAGTTTCAGCCATGGCTCCATTTCTTTATAATTTTGCTCCATAAAGCTCGCTACCAACACCCAAAGGTCATAACATACATTCTTATTTTATCATTCTGAGGTAACAATATTCTTCCTGAGTATTCATTAACACAAATATAAATCATCCTTCTGAGAGACTTAAGTAAAGAGATTGCATATCAAAGAAAAGAACAGGAACTCATAGCAGATAAGCAGGCGATTCTTCATAAAGAATTCATACGTTGAACAAAAAAAAAAAAGAAGTGTTCGAGGCACTCACTCCAGAGCACAGATCCTCCACAGCCGCCTGCGAACCTCCCACTCAAACTGCAACAACGAGCAGCCTTCAAACGGCTCCGAGCGAAGGTTGGTATCATTCAGATGCATTTTATGTTTGGATGTTTTATTGACTTGTATATTCATTTTAGAAACATTTTCAATATAAAAGGCAGGTTAGGTGTAACATCATGCATTTCTTTTTGAGGAACAGTTCAGCAGGAATCTGCACATTAACTCGTTGAAGAGTACCGGTACTTTATTTGTATACGTAGTGTGAATTTAGGGGATGCTAACTGTCCAATGCTTAAAATGAAAATAAAAGGTTTTTGTTGTTGTAATTTATCTTATTTATCACTTTGGGTTATTTTTTGTTGGGGTTCTGTGATGTAAATCACATCTACTGTGTCTTATTTGCTGTGGACAGTTTTTTGAACCGACATCAGTTGAAGAAAAGGTTCATTTCTGACCAGAATTACGAACTAACAGGCAGTGGGAGTGAAGCCAAGACCAAAGGAGATTGCTGATATTTTAAAAGCACCTCTTTTTTGTAGGCCTGTCACGATAAATCATTTTGCTGGGCGATTGTCTCAGAAATTATTGCGATAAGCGATAATATTGTTTGAAATTTGGCAATAATTAGTCATTATTGTAAAATTTAAGAAGAAATGTTGTTCGATTTGTTTTGAGTGTAGTACCTTTTTTGACCACCGGCTGGCAGTATAAGACTGTTTGAACCAAAGGATGGATAGTGAGGGAGCGAGCAGCGTGTCTCTTTAAGAAAAATGGGATGGCGGCCCCATGACTGTCTCTCTGTCCTTTTATTCGTTTCGCAAAATGGCGGACGCTCGGTGTGGTTTGAGCTCTTTAGCATAGCATTTTTCACACAAAGCTTTTTAATAAAAATCAGTAAACAAGTTCTCAGCTTCTTTTTGCAGAGAAAAACAACTTTTTACACAAAGGTACAGGTTTCAACCGTGAACGTTGGAGCTTCGACAAGACGGAGGTTTTTTCCCGAGGTCAGCCTGTTAGCTCGTAGCTTAGCTTCTCAGCTTAGCTGCTTTTAACGATCCAAAAAACGTGATTTTTGGATGGTTAAAATGGATTTTAAAGAGAAAGGGAGGGGTCAGTGAAGAGCACCGGAGTTGAGCCTTTTATCATCCAATGTCTTCAGTAGAAAAAGAGACACGAAGAAACGATAAACCCGATAAATGAAAATGAGTTCGATAATTTTCATTTATCATGCGATTAATTGATCTGTTGTTTATCATGACAGGCCTACTACTCCTATGTCTAAAATTTCAGAGGTTTGTGTCAATTTTAGATTACGCAATTATTCTGGGAAACATGATATTTCTGTCAGAAATGCCCCAGGGTACATGACCTCAGATTTTTATGTGAATAACTGTAGTATAAAAGTGAGTGATGTACAGTTCTTTAAAACAGCATCATCCAAAACCACTATGACATTTTTCAGACAGGAGTTACAATAAGCCACTCCTGCCTCACTCGGGCTGCCTGTCAGTTTGCCAATACAACAGAAATTAACTTATTTTTTTCCTAACGGAGGCCATTCAAAGAGCTACCTATACCAGGTAAGATATTAATTGTTCATACCTTTTCCACAGAGCTTCAGACAAACCAAACAATCATTTTAGGTTCAAAGTGTGACTTTACGTTCGCATACACTCACTTGATAAGCAGCTTTGTATAAGTGGACAAAAATAACAATAAAGGCTTAGTAGAGAAGGCTGGGCCCCACATAAGAAATGACAAAGAATGAGATGAGGAAACGACTGCTGAAAAATAGTAAAGGTCAAGAAAAATGTATATAAAAAAAGAAAAACATTCATCTGTCAAGACCAGAAAAAAATCACCAAGCCTTGCAGTCAGCTGTGTAGCATTGATTGTGCTGAAATAGCAAGACATTTTCAAAGTTTTTTTAGTTTTTGCTTGCTTTCATTTTTGGTCAGAAATGATTTTTCTTCTTTGTGGTGTCATAGAACATATTGCAGTCAAAGGCCTTCTATAAGCACATAATGGCGAAAAGGAACGACACCAACCTCTTAAACAGACATGTTGCAGTGCTGCTGCCACAGTAGTAGCTGACTGTAAATGAATAATATCCTGAGAAAAACAGGACAGACACTTATATTGAGACTGTCCTGATGCTATCTATGTGGAGAATGGCTCAATCTAACGCCTAACACTTATCTCAACCTTAGAGGCCAACATTGTCTATCTATGTGAGTCTTTGGAAACACGAGTGATAAAAGATGTTAAACGTGCACCAGAAATAGAAGTCTTGTTCCCTCTAGTGTTTGGCAGAGAAACTACACTTTTCATAGGCAAATTCAATGTTGCTTCTGAAAGTCTGCCCTTTGTTTCAGGGAATCCTAGCGGCCACTGGTGGGGTCTTCTGCACGTGTGTGAGGCGCAGGTATTTTCATGGAGATTCTCTGCTGCTGAGGAAAGTTGTGCTCCACTGATACACTCTCACCTGCTAGGCCTGACGGTGGGCTAAAGTCTCCTGATACTCCATAAGGAGGTGATATCAGGGGCTTTGCAGGTTTGTAGGTTTGTGGGTCTGAGGCCGAGACACTCATATCATAGCCATTAGCCTGCCCGTTACCTTTGCTCTGACTGTTTCTCTGATCGTTGCTATACTTTTTGTAGCGTGATCCCTCCGCCTCTTCCTCCTCTTGTACTTCGCCTGTCATCTCAAAGGCTTTACGTTTCAGTGGCATTCCTGTGTCAGAGCTCCCTCCTAGGTTGTGAGATGGGTAGCCATAACTGCCTCCAACCACGGTAGGCCGAGGGGTCAGAGAAGTGGGAGCACTAATTCCTGAGGGTAGGTAGGAGGCACTGGGGTGGCTATAACCAGGGGACAGGCTGGACTGAGGGTAGCAGCCTGGTGGATAGCTGTAGACTGGAGTGCTGGCACTGTAGCTGGACACCAGAGTAGATGTGGCCCGCAGGGAGTGTAGAGGGGCAGGGGGAAGGGCTGTGCTGGGCTGAGGGCAGTACCCTGAGGGCAGGTAGGTGCTGTTGTAGGCTGGAGGGTATTCCTGAGATGATGGAGCATTGCAGGAGCCAGCACCACTATAACCTGGTTCAGAGGCCAAGTTGCTGCTCACTACTGTTACACTTCCTGTGGCTGGGATTCCCACTGAGGCAGACCCCACTTTGGAGCCAGTAAGTGCCTCCAGTCCAGGGTAGCACTCTAAACCCTGACCTAAAGCCCAGGGCTCAGACTCAGTTTTTAGGAAAGTTCCAGACTCTGTGTAGACGCCTGTAGCAGAACGATCATATGACAACTCCAGGCCTGAGTACTTCTCAGCATAGCGCTTTAGGAGCGAAGAAGCAGTAAGGGCTGATATGTCATCACTGGCCCAAGGATAACCCGTGGGCCCGTAGCCGCATCGAGCAGCTGTACTGTAGGGGTCTTGTTTATGGGCAGATTGTGGGGATGTGGTAGACGTGACATCAAGGTGCTGCTCAGGCCACTGAGATAGGGGGGCAGTATGCTCCGGGGACCAGTGCATCTTCAACAGACCTGAGGGAGACAAGAAAACAGGAATTAGTTTACAATAGACATGGAGACATTTTTCACATGAAATGACAGTTGTATACTTGTTTTCCTACACTCCTTTGAGTGCTGCTTCTGAATCTCTATCCTCATAATCACTCAAAGTCACCCAAAAACAGCCATTTTCAGATTGTTGTCCATGTTTAGCCCATACATTTCCAAACAGTCTCACCCAAGCAGGGGACAACTGTTCTAACTTTTATGAGACACCGCCAACATAGCCCCCAGCCTGGTCTCCACGGCGATAAGACCCTGTCGGCCTGCATGCTACCCTCCAAATCTGTTTCTCTCACATTGGAGCCATTGTTGTCTCTCTGTGAGTCTCTTAGTCCACAAAGCCACCCCCACCAAGCGTGTGATCGAATTCTGCCCAAACCTCGGGGCCTGCTGAACAAGAAAGGGGGGAGAGCTATGAAAGTAGTTTTTTCTACCAGTTCTGGAGCCGAACTTCTATAAACACATTACCATTGTATAGATTGACTAAGCAGGGGTGGAGATATAATTTTCATGTGACGTGCAATTATACATGTACATTTCTACAAAGTAATCCACTGATTTAGTGGCTGAGGGCTTGTCTTTTTGAACTGGAATTAGGTTGACATTCCAGGCATTGCAGAGCGTTATTAAACTGTCCTGATCCCAGGCCTGGGCCGGAGGGGTTTCCCTGCTACAGAACTGCACAGAGGAGGCTGTTTCTGCAGGATTTCATGGGAGATGTGGAATCATGCATCATTTCTTTGTCAGTATAATACAGTGCTGATACCTTTGAAATACGTGGAATTATTTTTACCAAGATTTTTTTTTTTCCAGAGAGTCTTTATTGTCATTTGCACCACATGTGGTACATGTGATGAAAACGAGATTATGTACACGGGGTCCCAGTTACATCCAACAACAAATGCAAGAGAAAAACAGTAATAGCATCTAGGATTAACTAAGAGAAACATCAACTAGTAATACAGTTGATGTTTCTCTTAGTTAATCCTAGATGTTATTACTGTTTTTTCTCTTGCATTTGTTGTTGGATGTAACTGGGACATCCAACAACAAATGCAAGAGAAAAAACAGTAATAATTTTTGCATAGATTATTTTAGCTAAATGTTTTTTTTTTTTTTTTTTTTTTAAATATGCAGACATAAAAATATCCCAAATGCATCCAAAAGCTACAAGTTCCATCCATCCATTCATCCATCCATTATTTGTTGTCCCCGCTTCCTTCGTTTTGAGTTGTGGGGTGAGTGGTGCCCATGTCTAGCTATCACTGTGTGAGAGGCGGGGTACACCCTGGACAGGTCACAAGTCCATCACAGGGACACATGATCAATAACTTAAATTATAGAATACCAGCATATCTGCATGTTGGACAGAGCAAAAAAAGAAAGAAAAAAAAAAGCTATTTTAAAATAATCTAAATGATTAGGTCAGAATTACAAATACAAAACCTTAAACCAAAATGAGACAATGCACTTATTTGCTCAGGGACAGCAGGAATTTTAGAACTAACAAAACAGATAATAATCAATATTTGTTTGTTTTAAAACATACAAGCACATTTATGCACTCTCTTGCCTGGTCTGACTGTGTCTACATTTGGATTATACTTGACAGAGTCACATGTTCACAGGGACCACCAGATGGGCCTCTAACCAATCCACATGTTGATCCTTAAATCAAATGAGCCCTCAGACCAGTAATCCCTTTCATCCAATCCAAGGATCGTAGAGCTCTACAACCACAAGCTTCAGTCTGAATTAGAGAATGCCCTGCAATCCAGGAAACTCTGACTGACCACAAACACACCCAAGTCTATGTGCCATGGATGCCTAATAAATTGACTTAATGCCAGCATTTTCAGTGCAGACTCAAAACTCACTATTAAAATATACATAATTTTCCATTACACTGCAGATAAAATGGCTATATACAAAATACACATTCATACTCCTTAGAGATCCCCATACTCTGACAAAATATTGTAAATAAAAAAATAAAAATAAAAATTTTGGGGGGGGGTTTGCTTCACACTGACAATAACAAGAAGCCCAAGGAAAAATATATTCAAATTCTTGTCATGTGAGACGGAGAAGCTATCAGGGCTACTCTTTGATATGTATGGATGTAGCATACACTGACATCTTTATCAGTCAGAGTCAGAGATTCTTTATTGTCATTTGCACCACATATGGTACATGTGAAGAAATGAGATTATGTACACAGGGTCCCAGTTACATCCAACAATAAAATGTAAAAGAAAAACAGTAATAACATCTAAGATATGAACTAAGAAAGACATCAACTAAGAATACACTAAGCACTAATATCAATATTGTAATCTGTGATCGAATATATTTATTGATGCTTTATTAAACGTATTTCTTCTTCCAATTTAAACTGTAGACCTGATATTTTTCTTTTGTTACATTATAATGTGATTAATACAATAGGGATGCACCGATACCGATACCAGTATTGGGTATCGGTCCGATACCATGTGCGTTTACTCATACTTGTACTCATAAAAGGGCTTCGATACTACAGGACCCGATACCTGTTTCATTTCATTTCATTGACTATGTAAGAGTTCAAATGTAAAACATTTTATTTTTTGTACAAGTTTGGACATACTTTACAGATTACCAATAGTAATGTACTTTGTTTATTTATGTTTGAAGTGTCTAATGAAAATAAACAGTTTAAGTTAATTAGAACGATTTTTTAAAATATTAATTAGTACTTGTATCGGTACTTGGTATCGGCAAGTACTTTAATGTAAGTACTTGTACTTGTACTCGGTTTTCAAAAATCTGGTATCGGTGCATCCCTACAATTTACCTATATGTTGTACTGTAAAACATACTTAAACTAAGAATATATGAGCCTGACATACCTGGGGACTTAAAGGAGTGATTAATCTGTAGCTAAAACTTGACATGCCACAAGGGTCATGTACTTGTGAGTTCAGACTACCGGTAGTTGTTTTGAATTCTGTCATTTTTCTGCTTTTTATTTTATTATCTGTACGAGTTGCACCTTTTTGCATAAATTTACATGCCCCGCAACTTATACAGCGAAGCGACTTATTTAACCCCCCCCCCCATATTTCTAAGCCACTTTTTGGCTGAGATCCGACGATTTCATTCATTCTGACATGGAAAATATTGAACACTACCATTTTCAGCCACAAGAGGGTGCTCGACTAACATGGCAAGCCAAGTGTCTCATTAATAGGTAATGGCAATTAATGAGACGCTTGGCTTGTCATACCAAGCCACCTTCGTCTTGCTCCGGAACTCCTGGAGCAAACGTCAAACCAGCTGCATTTCACCGTGCCACGTAGGAGAAATGCAACTGATTTGACCATTAAAGTGCATTCAATAAGAAAAAGTTCAACTGAGACACACCTTTGCTATAATTTTGAGCAAACAAATATTTGTTTTTAAGTATTAGTCTTGTTAAATTCTTGTTAAAGTCTCCGTGCAAGCTCCAGCGGCCGCCATTTGGTTGCCAATCGATTTTTGGCACAACACCAGCCCACGTTTCAGGGTTGTCAGCGGTGACGCATACTAGATGCAACTTATACGGTGGTGCAACGTGTACTGCGGCAAGTACGGTAATAAAGCTTGCCATATTTCCCACAGTCAGTTTTGCTGAGGATAACTTTCCCTAATCACTTTTGGTTTAATGTATAAAAACTTGTTTAGTAAACGACAAGCAAATCTTTAAAACAAAATGGCTGATATAATTGGATCTTTTTTTCAATCATGAACACTTCAGATCACTAGCTGTCACTGGGATTTTTGCGCCTCTGCTGATCAAGATGATTTAGCACATTGATGGTTGGTGTCCTGATGAATTGAAAAGCACAAACGCACTTTGGTATCCTCCAATTTTACTGTTGTTCTATTTAAGCATGTGCAGAACAACTATTGACTGACTGCACCTCTAGTGTTTTCCAGTGCAAAGATGCCAGGACTTTAGAAAAAGTTCCTCACTGAGCCTTGGGCTTTGTTTACACAAAAACTACCTCGGAAAACATTAGTGCTTTGTCAATGAGACAAATAAACAAGAAAAAGATACACAGATTTGATGCAGTTTCAAGGGTTACCAATAAGAAATTGTGAGCGATTGACTGTCGGTTTAAAATGATTGTATTTTTGAACCTAACTATCAGATGTGCTGGGTGAGGGTGCACTAAAAGTGGGAGGTTGAAAGATGAGTTGTGTGTTCAGTTTTGTCAAGATGTGCACAGAAAAGGAGTGGGTAGTAAAAATATATATATATATTTGTGTTTATCTGGCAACCCTACGTGAGCAACACATGTAGTGTTTGCATGATCACAGTTACAGTATGTCCAAACTGGTGAATACAGGAACTTCCTTTGGTCCTTAGGTTTTGCTCTTACATAATGAAAAAGGGTGAATAACACACACGCGTGTACACACACACACACACACAAAACTCACTTTGTTCTTTGCCGTTTATTGTAACTGGTGTTAGTACAGAAAATATTCTGACTGCAGCCACCTGTGGTACGCCTGTGCAACTTCATACCTGCAGAGTATTTTGCACCTCCCTGGGGATTCCCTAAAAAATCTCTACGCTAAAGAGCCCAGGATACTCCATCCGAAGCCGAACAGTCAAAACGTGGTCACGTGGTTGCAGAACGTGTGTTTTTGCACGCACATTTCATAGTGTACGAGACACAAGCACAGAGCTCTTGGGGAACCCCACCGATGGCGAGTTTCTTCCTGCCAGAGTCTCCACTCCGTCCCTGCATCCACCGTTTGGCCACAAATCTGTCGTGAAGAATGCGCTACACTTTTCAGCAGACAGACTTCTTCTCCACACACGGTCTATGCGAGCTCCATCCACGAGTTTTTGGCTATTTGATTATCTGAACGCATTTTCGCAGTGAAGAACATGCCCATGAACTTTTGACCAATCACACAATACAGTTGTCCCTCAATAATTTGCTGTTCAACTTTCACGGACCCGCTCTATCGCAGTTTGTGGACGTACAGTCCATAAAATTGTACAAAAAATAAAATTGCACAGGACACATGATTGTCAACATTAATATAACTCACGCGATTGGGACAGTACTGGATACTATACAGTAAAACGTTAAGGGAAAAATAAAATACTTCAGACAGGCGCCGCCATTTTGTAGTTTTCTCTCAGTAAGCCTCCACTGTATTCCTGCTCACAATGACCACATTTCCCAGAAAGCAACGGGGCCCCATCAAGAAGCCCTGTTTCCTTCTGTAGAAAAACAAAAAACAAAGTGAAGTTTTGATCTGATCTGAGCCCAGCGGATGCAGAGAACCCATCGAGCCAGACCAGAGCCGGATCAGAACCAGGCCTCCAGACCCATCTGTGAATCTTGAGAGCTGGGAGCCAGCCCACGTGGACTTCTAAAGGCCCCGGCAGAGCTCTGCGTAAGGCAGTACGCCGCTGTACGCCGTACGTACGCAGAGGCACAAGCGTAGCCCCGCAGGGCACGAACGCGCAAAGCTCAAATTTTACGACCGCAAACGCGTTGTTTCACAATAAACTGCCCGGCGCAGGACTGTTTTGTATGTTACACAAATGAATTAAATTCCCCTTCTTCATCCCTGATCTGGACTTTTCTTTTGTTTTTTTGCCAAAAGTCAAGTAATCGCTTCCTCCTCCGTTAACTCCATGACTGAAATGAATGAATTTGTCACGAGCGAATTAAATTAATGTCCTACGTGGCTGCGCGACGTTCTAAATATTTCCTGGTGGGCTGTGGGCTGCAGGACCAGCGCTCCCTGTTTTTATTTTTTAGAACTTTTTATTAACATATAAAGTTTAGAAACACCGCAGCGGCTGCAGCCGAGCCAGCTCATGCCTTTTTTTTTGTCTCCCACCCGACCTGTCAATCAATTCAGTAGGCGTGTCAGCAAATGACCAATCAGCAACCTCAGTTTGTCCCGTAGGTAAACGCTCTGCACGCAGCTGCTCAAATTATAACAAGAATTTGGAGCGAAAACGCGAGCATTTAACGCGAGAACGAACGCAGAGCTATGCCTGTGAATGCGTGCGCACACAACACGCGCATAGAGCAGCGTACAGGCCGTACGCAGAGCTCGGCCGGAGCCTTAAGTGCGGACACACGCCGAAGGTCCGGAGCTATTTTCGTAGCTTGGACTCAATCCACCACCAACGGTCCCACGCCGGTCAACAGAAGATCTGCCCACCCCAAAAATGCGCTTGTCTACAAATCACTGAACAGTCTCCCCCCCCCCCATCTCTCTAATTTGCTACAGCCATATGTCCCACCACGTGCTCTGAGGTCAGCGGACCAGTTACTTCTCACAGTTCCAGGAACTCGTCTTAAGCGCAGAGTTGACAGGGCCTTCTCTGTAGCAGGCCCAAGACTTTGGAACGAGTTACCTCTGCTCGTCAGACAGGCCCCCTCCTTCTCGGTTTTCAAATCCCGTTTAAAGACTCACTACTACCGTATTTTCTGGTGTATAGGTCGCACCTGTGTATAGGTCGCACCATCCAATTATTACCAATAGATTGGAAAAATCCCTAGATAGGTTGCACTGGTGTATAGGTCGCACCTACGTTTAGCTCTGCTGCAAATGTCTGCCACAGGAGCGCACAGCAAGGCTTTTAAGAAGATTAACACTTAAAAACAATTATTTGTTTGATAAAAAATTATAGCAAATATGTGTCTGAGCTGAACTTTTCCTTAATAAATGAACGTAATTGTGAAATGAGCTGGATTTAAAA
>JBBPBX010006728.1:54586-67540 GCA_038048925.1 Garcialebias charrua
TTCCTCTACTGTATTTTCAATGTCAGCCCAGGACTGCCCATCCTTACCAAATAATGTAATGAACACCAGGAAGTGACACCTGCCCTGTTCTGATTGGAAGAGAGGATTTTCTCCAGATGCATGACTGGACTTTAGAAAACAGGCTGCAAAACTGGTCTTATCATCTTCCTTCTTTGTTATACATTCTTGTAGCTTCATTCATTGAAAATTACTGTAAACAGATATGCAAATCCTAAATTAACATAAATAAAAGTACAACATATTGAGTAATAATGATGAAATAAATAACATTTATTTGTCATTTAAAAATCGGTGAGTACGTTGCCTGTGAAGTTTTTGACTTTTCACAAAACGTTAAGAAGATGCCATCTTTTTTCGGAACAGTCAAAAATGTGTTTATTCCCAGCACACACAAAAAAGTACTAATGTCAGAGTAAACACATAAGTCCTGCTTCATTTGTTGAATTTATGAATTTCCAGCTGGACAAAGCCGATGGCTGCTTATACTTAGCCTGGTTCTGCTGGAGGTTTCTGAGGGAGTTTTTCCTTTCCACTGTTGCCTTTGTGCTTGCTCAGGATGGGAGACTGCGGCGAAGGGGACTCAACGCATCTGCTGGCTTCCTTCCTTAGATAACTTTACTAAATGGCATTTGTAACAAATGCTTTTGTTCAGTGCCCTGAGATAACTTCTGTTGTGACTTGGCACTATATAAATAAACTGAATTGAATTCATTTTATCGCCCACTATGTTTATGTTCATGTGAATCTGTTTCAATGGGGGTTAGGGTGGCTAACAGAGGAGAAGCAGCAGAGGTGCGACTACAACTCTGCTTCCTGCACTGGACCCCTATCAGTCGTTTGGATAACTAACAAAATCAGCGAAATCTGATTTATTATTCCACCACAACCCAGACAAAAGTCTCAGTTACTCCTGAATCCAAGGTTTGACTGTCGGTCGGATCCTCCCTTCCAACACCAAGTGACCAAATGATTCATGATTCAATCTGTGCTGATTGAATGAAAGGACGTTCTCCAGTTGCATAACCAAAGGCTGCAAAACTGGTCTTAAATACTTTCTTTTATCTTTGTTACGTGTGGCTTAATACACAGAGATTAGGTGGACCAGATACACAACTTCTTAGTTAACATAAATGAAAGGACAACGCAACGAGTACTGAGGTGATAATTACACAGTTGTCCAAGTGTCGCTTAAATATCTGTGTACATGTTTTAAAATTTTTAAATGACAGGTACAGTATGTTTTAAAGATTCAATTTTCATTTTCCAAACAATAATTGTTTACACAAAATTGTAGTCGTGTCAGAGTAAACATATAAGCTATGCTTTATTTTTATAACCCACAATAATGTTTTTACCGTGACTCTAAATGGTAAATGGAGCTTATTTATATAGCGCTTTCCAGCCCCCTGTGAGGAGCCCCAAAGCACTTTACAATACCAGCCATCCACCCATTCATTCAGACATTCATACACCAGTAGTGGTAGCCTGCCTTGCAAGGCGCCATCTAGACCTACCGGGAGCAACTCGGGGTTAAGTGTCTTGCCCAGGGACACAACGACACATGGTGGGCGGATGCGGGATTCGAACCTCCAACCTTCCGATCGGGGGTCGACTGCCATTACCACTGTGCCACGGCCGCCCTTATGTACTTATGTATGTACGTACTCTATGTGTTTGTGTGTGTTTACTTATCTGTACTGTACTCACTGAGTACTCAGTAAACACGTCAGAACGTAATTATTGAAGGTACATCTACAACTGACTACCTTCTGGAGTGAACCAATTCAAGATGGCCGCCAAAGCAAAGCGATTCTAGCAAACTGTTTTACAGATATTGAGTTAAAGTGTGGTCTGTTAGTAGCTTAATTTAAACGAACAAGACAGAGGTTAAATAATAATGATAATAGTACTGTAATAATAATAATAATAATGGGCACTGCCCTGACAAATAGTGATTAAAGTTAGTCATTATTAGTAGAAATTAGTATTATTAGTTAACAATCAAGTCCTCTTTTGCATTCTTTTAGTACATAATGCAAATAAATAAATAACATAATGCAATGGGGGAAATGTAAGCTGTCTCCAGATCTACAACATGAACCAGACACTCAATTCAGGCTCCTCGCCTCCTTAGCAAGCAACTCTAAGAACATGCAAATCTGGTTCATTGTTCCACTGCAACAAAAGCCACTGCTCCTCCCAAATCCACAGTTTGAGTCGAAGCCTCGCCTTCAACACCAGAGTGAACTTTCCCCAGGAGGCCGAGCATCATTACTGTACAATGTGCTGAATTCACCAGCAGAGTGCAGTGTTGGTTGCAGAAGCATGCTTCTCTGTACTCACTGCTTAAAGATCTTTCAGTTATCAGGCTCCTCTCTTGTGGAACCAACTTCCAATTTCTGTCCATAAGGATGACACATTGTCCAATTTTAAGACTGTGCATAAGACTTGTCTTTTTAATAAATCTTATAGGGTTGGTTTATTATGCTGCCAAAGGCTTAGACTACTGGAGGACAAATTGACCACATTTTCTTAAAATGAATAGTTACAAATGCATATAAATAGTTTTAATTTGACACTATTTCCATCTTAACATGTGATTCTTGACCTGCCATTGTAATAATAATAATAATAATGAATTCAATTTATAACGCACTTTTCATTAATGAAAATCTCAAAGTGCTACAAGGAGCAACAGAATTAAATGACAATAAAACAAATAATAAAACAATTAAAATCAATAACAATATCAGCTAAGATCAAAAGTAGAATCATGAGGAGGTAGAGTATGCTTGGTCGAAAAGAAAGGTCTTCAAGTCGCTCTTAAAGTCAACCACAGACTGTGGGGCTCTTAGACATTCAGGAAGAGAGTTCCACAGGCGGGGGGCAGCCACACTGAAAGCCCGGTCTCCCATGGTCCTTAATTTGGTTCTCGGAATGTGAAGGAGATTGCTGTTCTGTGACCGCAGCGAACGGGTGGATGAGTATGGAATGAGAATATCCTTCAGATAATCTGGTGAAGTTCCGTGTAAGCATTGATGTGTAATGAGAGCAGTTTTGTACTGAATTCTGTAGGCGACAGGAAGCCAATGAAGGTTATGGAGAATGGGCGTAATATGTTCAAATTTACGAACTCTCAACAAGATCCTTGCTGCACTGTTTTGAATATATTGAAGTTTCTGAAGGTTTTTGCCAGGGATTCCAATAAACAGGGAGTTGCAGTAGTCGAGCCTGGAGGAGACAAAAGCATGGACGAGCTTCTCAGCATCGGAAAAAGTTAGGGATGGGCGAAGTCTGGAGATGTTTCGAAGATGGAAGAAGCAAGTTTTAAACAGATGCTTAATGTGATTTTCAAATGTAAGATTGGAGTCCATTTTTATTCCAAGATTAGTAACAGAGTAACAATTAGTAACAATTGTGTATCTGTTCCTCCTTTCTGTCCTCTCAAACCAGTGGCGTAGTCTACATTTTTGTAGTGGGTATACTGTGCTTAACCAAAGTATGGTACACTGTAACAATGTAAGTGTAATTGTCAATTTATTTTGATTTTTAAGCATATTGAACGTTTCCAGATTTCTCTTATGCTTATATTTGAATGAATGAACAAACTTTGTACAAATGTTGGCTTTGTATGTTATAGATTTACAATACAGTATCAAAGCAAAGCGCTGCATACCGATAGATTGTTACGGAAGCGTTTAACTGACGTTTAATGTTATCAGTGACACGTGCCTAATGATGTCATGTATTATTGGGTAATTTTAAGTGGGTATACTGAAATTCTTAAGCTTTTCTAGTGGGTATACTCCATATACCTGAGTATCATGTAGACTACACCACTGTATCTGGTCGAAGCAGATGGCCGCTTGTCTGGTTCTGCTGGAGTTTTTTTTCCTCATGAGGGAGTTTTTCCCAGAGGTGGAAAGAGTACTGAAAATTTGTACTCAAGTACAAGTACCGTACTTAAATTGTACTCAGTTACAAGCTGTGGTGTTGTAAAAATACTTAAGCTAGATTCATCCTAAATATTTCATCTATAGCAGGGATGTCAAGCTCACTTATGAAAGGGAACCTAGATTAAAACTTTGTTCAAACTAAGGGCCAATTTCAGAAACTCTCAAGTCAGATACCCAACATATTTTCTTAGTCACAGGTTCCTCAACAAGAGTTTGATTGGTCTCATTTGATGTTCACTGTTGTGCTTTCGACATCATAATCAAAGATTACTGAAAAAAAAATCAAGATATAGAAGTATTTTATGTTTCACATATCATCTTGAGGGCCAGATAAAATGTCAACGAGGGCCACATTTGGCCCCCGGGCCTTGAGTTTGATACATATGATCTATAGCAGGTGTGTCAAAGTCAAATACACCGAGGGCCAAAAAAACAAATTTTCTACAAGCCAAGGGCCGGACTGGTTCAATGTTTATTAATGTCAATGTCAATTTTATTTATATAGCACATAAAAACAACTGAAGCAGACCAAAGTGCTGTACAGTTAAAACAAATAAAAATAACAGAGTAAAATGAATCTAGTGTGCCACTAAAACATAATAACATTACAACAACAATAAAATCTGCTCAAAATTTGTTCTCAGACTCTGCAAGGATCAAATGCCAAGTAAAACAGATGAGACAAGACTCAACAGTCTGAGTGTTCTTTAAATTCTCAGGTAAACTGTTATACTGCACTCTATTCATTCAGTGTTTTCTTTTTGATTAATTTGTTTTATTTTGTCTCTTTTTAATTAATTAAATAAAACATTAAATAGCTTTACATCTGCTAAGTTCATGGCATAAACCAACACAAACATGTTCCTGTTTTTAGTATTTTACATTGCTTTATAATGTAGCTGTTTATGTTTCATTTTTTTATACAGTTTTCTTGTGACTTTTAATTAATATGCTTTTTTATGATTGTTGGCTGCAAGTATCAAGCTGTGAAATCCTTCATTTTCTACAACTGATGGCAGTTGGTCATTAATTATGATGAAGTTTAGCAACTTCTCAGTGAACATTTGAGCTCCGTGGCTTCAGCGGTGTGTTCTTCTTGTTCAATCCGGGGCGGGCGCTCTGATTTCGGTCAGCTGCTCTCAGCCTGTCCCTCCTACGAGACGGTCAGACGGCGGGTCGGACTGGACGCAGCTGGACGCGGTCGGTCTCCCTGTTTCGGTTCAGCGAGAGTGGCGTCTCGCTGAAGCCCCAGAGTTCGAATGTCCAACGTAAAACTAACGACCGCGGTTTAATGTGGCGCTACGGCTCTGCACGTTGCTGTCTTGTGGTGTTTAGTGTAAAATACTTCCACACAGCGGACATGTTACGATGAAAAGTTGGCTAGCTGTTAACTAAAATGCTCCTCACTCAGTCGTCATGTTGTAGCTGGCAGCAAACTATGGAATGGATTTCCTGAATGTGAGGAGGGTCTTGTTACTCTGGGTTCATGAGACACGCCTCCGGATCGGATCGGCCCCATCCCTACTACCGTTGCATTGTGGGGAATGTAGTGTTAGTGCGTGCAAAACACCAGCGGGTGGCTGTGGCCTGCGGGCCGTTTCTAATAGTAATTAAATATCATCCAGGGGGCCATAGATAATTAATTTGCGGGCCGGATCTGGCCCACGGGCCTTGACTTTGGCTTATGTGATCTATAGGAATTTATTCTCATTCTGGTATTTCTGTAGCAGCAACAAACAATGTATGACATAACTGGACAAGTTTGACATGTAATCTTTGACTTTATGGACAGTGATATGAAGTAGGAAAACACCTGCTAACTTTTCCAGTCGTCACACACACCTGAACACAAACTCTTCTGTCCCATATTTACTCTTTTTTTTTTTTTTCACTGCATTTTATGGGATGCAGTTGTACTGAAATGAGTTATTTTGTGCAATGCTTCTGTCAAAATGTGGATTATTATTTTTTGGGTGAACCAATAAAGAGTCACATAAAACACTACGTTAGGTTTTATGTTTGAGGTTAAGCTGCAACTACAACCAGTTTCTTTACACATATACAAGTTAATTTAAGGCACAATGTTTGTTTTAAGTTGTTGTTTTTGCCACAGTCTACCCAACATTTTGTAAACTTAACTGTATTCCCTGTCTAATATTTTACAAAGTTATCTAATTTCAAATTCCTATTTTTGTTTGCTTGCAGACCTTGTCAATAATTTTCTGCAAAATTATAAGAAAGACTGTGAGAAAACAGTCAGTCCTGGCAGATGTGTGTATCTGCTGTACCTTTTTAGGTAAACGTGAGTTATAATTGTTATTTTTTTTGATTTGTTACCAAACTTTTGCCTTTTTTAAACAATCTGTAGCATTTTATTGTAATTTCTGTTAAGAGACCATTTTGTTCCAACGCAGTCATCGATATGGTATTGAATAAATGCTTTAACACAGGATTTGTGAGTACCGCTCTCATCCCCACCCCCTGGCATTTGTACCACGGCTGCGCTCCCAGCTACACTCAGCTCAGCTTCTCATCTGTGTTCTTTTTCCCACACACACACAAAAATAATCCTGGTTAACCCTTCAGCTGTCATTTTGTCTCAACTTCTGTCTGCCCATCGTTCACTGGCACCTGAACTGGACTGAGGACAGACACAGCCTGGTTTCTTTCAGGTATGAACTGGAGTAAACAGCAGCAGGTTTGACTCAGCAGTTCTGTGCTTCAGTTTTTGGGATTAAAGGGTTTAGGTCTTCTATTGAACTGGTCCGTATGAACCCTGCCGAGCCTGACCTCCGCTCAGAACCAAGCCAAATTGCATTCACTATTTTTATTCTGACAAATGCAATACTTTCATAAAGCAAATGTGCTTTACACTTTAGAATAAACTAAACATTAGCAGAATTTTTTTTAAATCTTCTAAACTGAATTAAATCTAGTTTTTTATTTTTTTTAGAAAATTGTCTAATTGTCTACTTTAGATATATTTCTCACCTTTTACCTAAATTCCTCAAATGACTTTACTACGTATATGCCAGGGCAAGAATGTAAATAAGAACTAAATGATTTGCCTGGCTAAATAAGATTAAATGGGGAAAAAAAGAGAAAAATCTGGATTATTTTAATGTATTTTATGCACCCTGTAGAGTTGCTATGTGAGAAATGTGTACAGTACTGTATTTTTAACACAAGCTTTAATTTGACACCTAATCTGGAGCATATGGGTCAAGACAATAGTATAAACCACTGATTAATGTTTATAGTACTGCTCAAAAGTAAAATTTACAGCCTAATTTTGGCTCATTCTACAGACCATCTTTATGGAGATCTCTTTCTGTCTATTGATTTTATACTGTAAAACAGCATCTAAATGTCCATTTTCTATCATTACATCAAGTTAATTTTTTGCTTTTTTTATTTGCTTCCTGTTTGCATTTGTTTTCAGGACTAAAACATTGTACATAAGGAGATACATCACACTAGGTCAAGTAACAATGTACAAGTTGCTACCAGAGCTGATGGTCCTGCTGGGGTGAGTGCATTCAAAAGTTGACTCAGAGAACAAGCAAGAAGTAACTATTGAAGTTGAACACACTGTATGTGGCAAATAATTATTAGTAAATAATACCATTAATTAAGAGGCATAGATATTTAGAAATATCTGCAAAAAGTGCAGCACAACATACTGCAATGCAGCTGTACAAAAACTTAAAGTTCAATATGTCAATTGTACATTTTAACCCGTCCATCAACATCAGTCTCCCACTTCCTTTGATCCTCCATCATCAATACAACCCAGAAAACGTAATCTCGTCTACTAAAGACTCAGCTAACACTCAACCTTGATAGGTCACTGCACCCTTTCAGACTGAAGACTAGAGCCTAATTGTAGAGCTATATGAGACCTATAACACACAAACTACACACAAGTGGCAGGAGAAGTTAGGATTAGGTGTCTTGCTCAAAGACACTGCAACATGTGGGCATGGCGGGGAATTGAACCGGTGACTTTCTGGTCCTACAAGGCAGCTGTCCTACCATTGAACCCCTTAGTTGTAATTCAAGGTTCAAGGTTCTTTATTGTTATTCGCATCATATGTAATACATGAGGTGGAATGAAATTGTCTACCCAAGGTCCCAGTTATGCCCCAAAATAGCAAAAATAAAAAGTATAAAAAGAAACAGTATACAAGGATCTAAGATAAATGCTAAACACTAATAATGTATGCAAACTGGTATGGTACATTAATCTTGGCTTCCTCAAAATTGCCAAATGCATAAATGTTGTCCAAAATTGGAAATCCTTATCTCCCATGCTGAGGAATGCTATCCATAGTTTGTAAATGGAACAGATAGCCTCATAAAAGTCTGGAAATAAACCCTAACTTACCGCTGGCGTTGCAAACTAGTTAAGCTAGCTGAACCAGTACTCATCAGATTTCCACAATCTCAGCTTCTATTACGGAAAATGTTTCCTTTTATCACTGGACTGAATCAACAGTTGAGTTCAGTAGGACTAACTTAAAACAATGTTTCAGAGCCAGCTTGTTTCTTCCCTTTTGCGACATCTGATATTTTGAAATTAATTTCTATTAACCTATTGGAAAATATATACATTGTCTAAAAAAGCTAAGTCTGGTCCTCTGGACATTCAAAAAACAAAACAAAACAAAGCAAAATATTGTAGAAAAGTTTCGTCTTTCGTCGGAAAGACTTCCTCAGTCTGAGATGCCGTATTCAGCTCAGTCTTATAAATAGCACCCTCTCACAGTGGATCAACCAGTTGGCTGATATCTAATTGTGATTTTACATGGCATGATTAGTCAAGTTTGTTAAGAAGAAAGTATTGTCTTACAAGTCTTCTTACATTTACTGTATTTGTGTAAAAATAAAAAGCCTCATGCTTCCATTCTAATGCTGTGATTCTAGTGCTTGTTCATTGCTTCACCAGTAACTGACTGTGCATTAAATTTGTTGCTGTTTTTAGAGTCATTGGTTTTAGCTCTGGTGCAATTCAAAGACCTGATTATGATGACACACCCAACCCAGAGTTCCTCAACCCTTTCTGGATGGCCAACATACCTGATGAGAGGCCTCTGTCTGAAGTCACCATGCCAGGAACCCACAACACCATGGCCCTGTACGGTGGGGTGTATGCTGAGTGTCAGACGTGGAGCCTAGCCTCCCAACTCCGTGCTGGCATTCGTTTCCTAGACATCCGTTTGCGTTACATCAACGGAAACCTCACCCTCCACCACGGGGTGTCCTACCAGCGAGGACACTTTGGCCACGTTTTAGAGGCTCTGGTTGATTTCCTGCGTGAATACCCAACTGAGACGGTGCTGATGCGTGTCAAAGAAGAGTTCAGTGAGTCTAATAACATCTACAGTGCTGTGGTAGACTACATCCATCGCTACGCTTACTGGGACCTGCTGTGGCACAGCCGACTGGTGCCTACCATGGGCGAGGCCCGAGGGAAACTCATCATTCTGCAGAACTTTATTGGGCCAGACTTGGGGATGCGCTATGATTCTTTAGACATAGCTGATGACTGGAAAGTATGAGAAACTTTTTTTTTTTGTCGTACATTTTTAATTTTTGTTTATATTTTATGGATGGATGGATGTTTATATTTTACACCAAAATATTAAAACCCCAAATTACCAAATTCTTTGGAAAAGTTTCAGTAAATTTTCTCTTTTTTTTGTGCTGTAGGTGCCCACACTTCTATATTTAGAAAATAAATGGCAAAGTGTCTATGAACACCTCGAGGCTGCACCTGCAGGAAACCTGGAGCAGATTTTTCTTACCTACAGTAGTGGAGCCGGTGTGTTCGCACACCCCAGAGCTGTTGCACTGCGCATCAACCCGCAGCTGTATGACTACCTGCAGGCCAAGACGGACCTGAACCACCGCTTAGGAATCATATGCATGGACTTCCCTGCTGCTCCTATTATCCAAATGATCATTGACTTCAACTAAAATAAGTCATTATTGCTGAATACATTATCTAAAGCTTTTTTCTTGATAAATATGACCAAACTACGGATGTTTGACTTGCTGTAACTCAGATTTAACATTTCAAACAGTATGTCCATCCATCAGTTTTTTTCCCCCAGATTGTAGGGGAGCTGTTGTCAATCTCTAGCAGTCAATGTGTGAGAGACGGGGTACACCTTCTTAGACAATTCTGCTGCCAAGTATCTAAATTTGGCCCTTTGTATTTGAAATTTAATTGATTATGCTGCTTGGGAAATGTCTTTTACACAACATTTATTGCTTACTAATTGAAGTAAAGATCTGACAAGTGCAAGACTGAGAAGGTTTTACTTTAAAGGATCAGTATGTAAGTTATTTTTTAAACATATTTCTTCACTCTGCCACTATTTTATGATTGATTGATGTTTGACAGGTAATATCTGAAAAAAACTATAGTCCTCTGGCGTCTCCCGGTGGTAATAAAAGCATTTATAAAAACCAAAGCGCCCCGTGGTTAACCAGCCAATAAAAACAGAGTTTATAACCAGCCAATAAAAACAGAGCTTCTAACTTCTCACGCTCCTAACCCAGCCACCCCCCCACGCCCCCGCCTGCGAGCCCGCAGCGGCTGCGCAGGTTCTCGTTGAAATAATTGCAAAGCGATGCAGGACTGTTTTATATGTGACACAAATGTATTAAATTCCCCTTCTTCATCCCTTATCTGGACTATTCTTTTGTTTTTTTGCCAAAAGTCAAGTGATCGCTCCCACCTCCTCCTCTCCTCTCCCTCCGCTGAGTGCACTGAATGAGGAAATGGCTGAGGTTGTCGCGAGCGAATTAAACTCAGGTTTTACGTGGCTGTGTTACGATCCAGCGTGGTGTGGGAGGGGTGAGTCCAGTGGTGCAGGCGGAGATGACCACGAGAGGGAGCCACACTCTTACAGGCTGCTCCAGTCCCTGCATATTTTCTGGTGTTCTGGTGTGCTGGACCAGCGCTCCATGGTTTATTTTTATTTTTTTAGAACGTTTTATTAACATATAAACACAGAATATGCAGCGGCTCCGACAGGAGCTGACAGCGGAGGCGGAGTTGATCTCAAGTTCAACAGACCACGGGGGAGCAGTATATGGCTCTGAGGGGGAGGGAGCGGAATGCTTTCCCTGTTCAAAATTTTTCCAAGTGTTTTGGTCATACAGAAATCGCAGACAGCAGCTTTAAAGTTGTGCAATAGCCCACAATTTTGTGGTAACAATGCAGCTGACTTTGTGTTTGTTAAAAAAAAAAAAGATAAACTTTGGTCAAACATTTGGAGAAATGGACATTTCAAAGCATCTGAAAAATAAATGAAGATATACTGAAGCTGAGATAAAACCCAAAACATTTTTTATGATCTTTATCTCTTTTTTTAACCACATGGTGACACTATTGCTGTTTTTGTTTGCATAAAACAAAATTCTGTGTGGAGAACTTCTCTTTTTCTAGTTTTGCTATTTTAAAAAAAAATTGAATTTTTAAAAGGATTTTCAGATCAGGATCTCATAATTATGAGATAATGAGTCAACTTTTTTTTATTTGGTGAATGCAATGCTCTTCCGTACAACTAGACAACCAAAAAATAAAAATAAAAGAACAATAATCAACTGTTGTGGAAAAATTATCTACTATGCTCGCACAAGTTTTAGAACAAAATGATGTGTTAGGCATCTAACGTATTCATCTACCTGGATTATTGAGCATGCACCAGGACATGAGTTAGGTCGTTTATTGTTGCTGAAATAATCCAAATGAAGATAACATTTTGTTTTTCTCCACCTGAAGTGTTAGCTGGTGTTAAGGTTTCAGCTGTCTCTGGTTTGAGGATTTCTGTTTTTTAGTGTATCAATCATTTTATAGCTTGCCACCAAAGGCAAAAGGGCAACGATGTTGTTGCCTGTGTCGATAAGTTTGTTTGTTTGTCTTTTAGCAAAATAACTCGTGATCCACTGGATTTTAGCAAAACTCTTAGACAATAATGCTTTAATGTATGTACACAAATCATTTATTTCAACCCAATTTAAAATGGCCATTACTGCTCATTGACCTGGGAAAAAACTAAAAATACTCTAACAAAAATGAACAATTTTTTGATAGCTTAGCAACATTCTCACTAATATTAAATGATAACACATTTCAGGAGACAATATTTTTTAGACAGATATCACTCCATCTCTTCTCATTATAAGATAATTACTTCAAAACTTTGAAATCAGAGGCAGTGGATGGATATATACTGTACATTTCTTCAAGGAATGCTAGGTCTTAGATTTGATGATTTCTTCATCTCCCCGCTTACAGATTTGTCACGATGATCTTTTTCAAGTTTTGCGGCCATGACTATGTCACTGTCTGTAAGCAGGACTTTTGGTTATTTTTCAAAGGTAATATCACAAGAGAATTTACAATAAAGCTACAGCACCTATGTGTTCACCTATATTTTTGTTTTCTATAGAGGGTAAATTAAATATTAACAATTTATGACTAATATTCTTACATGGTTTTGCTCAGAAAAAGGTGGAAAAACATTGCACGACTCAAGTGCAAAGTGTACCTTATCATGCAATAATAAAAAAAATATTCATTGCTGCTTGTTTGTGTTTATTCTTTATAAAATTATACAACAGGTCAAGTGTGTAAAAAAGGTACTTGTTGTCTAGGGTTAAAATTTGCACAAACATTAACAATCGTGTGTTTAAAACTGATAATCTTATCTAGATCATCATTTAATTGTAAGGAAACCCAAATTGATAGACACACTAGTTATGGTATGTGGCTTAAATTAAAGTTAGAAACAATACTCTATAGACAAGAAAGTTCATACTCAATAATCCAGGTATCAAATCTGATAAGTCTCAATCTGGTCATCTGGACAGTTTCTTTTAGTCGAAACGTTTCACCCTCAGTCCAGAGGGCTTCCTCAGTCAGAGTTCCAGCACACTGATCTTTCCCCACCAAGCTGTAAAC
>JBBPBX010006729.1:7482-27302 GCA_038048925.1 Garcialebias charrua
ATATATATAAAATAATCACCTTTTCATATTGATAACATTTTATTTGTTTTACTTCTTTGTTGCTTTTTAATCTTGTTTTTATATATTTATTATATTATCTACTTTTGTATGGATCTGTTGTGTGCTTATTTTTGTTTTTTTTGAGTTGACACAGCTTTAATTTGGTCAAAAAAAAAAATCCATGTTAGCTGGATTTGTAATCATTTTTATTGAGCCTATGTTACATATATTATAATGATTTTTAAAGTTCAGCATCCGTAAATTTACCTTTTTTGCTGTTTTTAATTATTTATTTTTCAATTCATATGCTTTCTTTTATGATTGTCTACTGTTCTAAAAAGTTAAGTCTGGTCCTCTGGACGTTCAAAAAACAACACCAAACAAAAAAAATTGTAGAAACGTTTCGTCTTTCCTCCGAAAGACTTCTTCAGTCTGAGTATTTGTATATAAGTCTGAGCTGAATACAGCTCCTCAGACTGAAGAAGTCATTCAGAGGAAAGACGAAACGTTTCTACTATTTTGTTTTGTTTTATTTTTTGATTGTCCAGAGGACCAGACCTTACTTTTTTAGATTTTTCTACCTGGATTATTGAGCATGCATCAGGATACAGTATTGTCTACTGTTGTCATCATTCCCGATAATTCTCAATCAGGTCATCTCGACAGATTCTTTTTTAGTAGAAACATTTCACCCTCACTCCAGTGAGTAGTTCCAGCACGCTGTTCCCCCACCAAGTAAACAACTTAAGTGGACCAACCAGTTTGCTGGAGCCAAGATAGTTTCTGGAGGCCGTCCTATCCCTCGTCGACTCCTCCCAGAAAGGCAGCCAAAGTGGTTCAAGACAAGAAAGTTCATGCTCAATAATCCAGGTATCAAATCTGATAATTCTCAATCAGGTCATCTGGACAGTTTCTTTTTTAGTAGAAATGTTTCACCCTCACTCCAGAGGGCTTCATCAGTCAAGTAAGTAAACAAGTAAACATCAGTTTACTTGGTGGGGGAACAGCGTGCTGGAACTACTCTGAGTGATGAAGCCCTCTGGAGAGAGGGTGAAACGTTTCTACTAAAAAATAAACTGTCCAGATGACCTGATTGCGAATTATTGGATTTGATACCTGGATTATTGAGCATGAACTTTCTTGTTGTCATCATTATTTATTAAAAAACAGGTCTCTCTTGTAAATGAGTCCCGAGGCGCAATGAGACTAACCTGTATAAACAAATGCTGAATTAATTTTTATTTATTTTTTTGCAACTATAGCTTTAACGCAGTTTTTGTCACTTTACGTTTAATTGAATTTGTTCTTTAATTGATAAACCACCTTTTTCAACATTTAGTGAAATTTGTTAAATCTTTGCCGTATTAGTTCCATATATTTTTATTTAAACTTATCTGTAATTTCTGGTAATCAAACTTTTATATAAGTCTTTGTTGTCTGTTTGTTTATTCACATAAAAAGCAGAAAAAACAGCTCCTAGAGGTTTGTGGAGTCTTTTATTGTGAAGGCCGCACACCGGAACTACCCCGTTTCTTTTTCCGGTAGTCGCGGCCGTGAGCTGGTGGAGGTCCTCCTGGGTGAAAAACACCATCTGGAGAAGGCGAACTTCAACGGCTCAGGGTTTTCTTTAAACTTTACGCCCTCTCTGAAACCCTCAGAAAACAAAGCGGTGAGTGGCGGCTTTAATAGACGAAGCGGGTTTAGTTGTTGCCGGAGGTTTCGGAGCGGTTCGAGCCGGTGGTTTTGGGGAGGGAAGCAGGAAAAGTTGGGGTGAAAATGGAGAGCCCAGCTGAGTGAGAGTGGTCCGAGGAGGCTGGCTTTGGCTCGGACTGCGAGTCCTGCCCTGCGGCGTACTCTGCTCGGGTAAGTTTGGGTTAAAACATCAAATAAGTACATTGAACTTCGATTTAAACACAAAGTTTTTATTTCAGGAAAATGTCTGCTGTATTTTGGTCGGAACAAACTAGTCCTGAAAGTTTTTGTCCTCGAAAAAACAACAGATGAGGCCTACGTTATAAAACACACCAATAAATGAACTTTAAAGTGAATTATTTTTTATAAATATGTTAGTCAAACATCTTGAAGATGTACTAATCTGTGTTTAAATCTGCTGTAAAATGATACAAACTATTTGAGTAAATTCATCACTATAATTATTTATAATAGCAATAGTAAATCGTAATAAACTCACATTTTACTCACAGTGGAATGTAATAAAACACAAAAATAAAAGACAATGTAGAGTTTAAAGGCAGAAACAAAGCAGATGTTCTGAAACCTGTAGATACTTTTCTGCACTGATGGAGGCTTTCCAGATATGAAAGCTGCTCATGTCAAGAGGCACTAATGCACCCTCATACCATCAGAGAGGCAGGCTTTAGAACTGTGTGCTAACACCACGCTGCATATATTATACTGTATTTTCTTTGCCTGATAGAGCTTTAAGCAGCATTTGTGGGTGAACTGTGTTTACAGATGATCTGTGGAAGTGTTCCTGAACCCAGAACAGAACCAGACCTGTTTTAATGCTGTGGCCTCCGAGGGCCTGAACATCACAACCACGACGTGCAGCCTTGTCCTTTGAGCTCAGAGATTTCTACAGATTCTTCTACAGGTAGTCCCCGACTTACGAGCGCTCTTACTTACGAGGATCCGGACTTACGAGCTGGCAAATTTTTGGAAAAAACGCAAAAAATACTGAGTTTTTCTGTGTTTTTTCACCACAGTTCGTTAGCTAAACATGTGGACACACGTTTCCGATCATTTTTATGCACTCATAAGCAGTTTTTCGATGAAAAACGAGTGTTCGTAGTCGCGCTAGCAAAACCGTTCCAACTTACGAGCGAAATTCCGGACTTACGAGACACGTGGCGGCCGTTCCAAATTACGAGATTTCCGTGTTACGAGCGCCTCGTTGTAACGGAACTCGCTCGTAAGTCGGGGACTACCTGTAATCTGTTGATGAGATTATGAACTGCAGATGATGGAGATTAAAGTACAGTACCGTATTTTAAGTGAGGAATTTCATTCTGAAATTGTTCCACAGTTTTCACACACTGCTGGACCTCTGTCCATCTTTACTTCTAAAACGCTCTGTTGTAATTAACATAATGAAATACAAACTACTGCTCTAGCTGCATTTTTTAGTTCATGCCACTTCATACGTGGGACAACCACCAACGTTCGATCTGTTTATTATGTTCCACCGGGGATCAAATAGCGAGTTGTGAGATCTGCAGATGGTTGCGTTTTGGGTTTGATTACATTTTACACAACGTCCAACGTTTTCAGAATAAGGGTTGTATAAAACGTTGGTGTTTTTGGTCCAATTGGCCGTAACTAATGAGATGCTGATGACGCCTCGTTGTTCATTTTTCATTTCACAGTTTGGCTCCTCTGCAGCCTGCGAGTCTCCAGGGTGTTAATCTGCTGACGCTGCAGTTCTAACAGATCAAAGTTTAACTGATTACCTTTTTTTCTTTTTCTTCTGTGGATGTTCTCCAGGAGTCCCGAGGACATCATCCCTCCCTGAATGACCGTATTTCTGTGCGGGGCTCTAAGGGTTTCCTCGGAGGAGCGTCAGAACCTCCCGCCAGCCGATTGTACAGCAGGGAGGGCCCGAGTTCAGAGCACAAGAAGAAGTTACCAAAAACGTTGTATACAAAATGTATCCATGAGCTTCTGGGACGTGTAGAACCCCCTCCTCCATGGACTTGAATGGGTGTGGTGAGATCTGTCCATCATCGGCGGTCTGAGCCTGGATGTCGGCTGTCCTGAGTGCGGTGATGAGGCTCGGCTCCTGGTGGCCTGTGTGGCTGGCTGGGCTGGGCCCGAGGTGATGTGATGGGGTGCCGGAACAGCAAGGTCCTCCCTGAGCCTCCAGGGGACGTTCAGTTGGACCTGGTCAAGAAGGTCAGTAAGGAGTTTTGTTGCATGGGTTAATTATCTGTAGTCAGCATCTTACCTGCAGTAGACCGGTCATTATAGATAATTAGAGAGAGAGTAGTAATATGCAGGTCCTTCTAAAAAAATTAGCATATTGTGATAAAGGTAATTATTTTCCATAATGTGATGATAAAATTGAAACTTTCATATATTTTAGATTCATTGCACACCAACTGAAATATTTCAGGTCTTTTATTGTTTTAATACTGATGATTTTGGCATACAGCTCATGAAAACCCAAAATTCATGTCTAAAAAAATTAGCATATTTCATCCGTCCAATAAAAGTGTTTTTAATACAAAAAAAGTCAACCTTCAAATAATTATGTTCAGTTATGCACTCAATACTTGGTCGGGAATCCTTTTGCAGAAATGACTGCTTCAATGCGGCGTGACATGGAGGCAGTCAGCCTGTGGCACTGCTGAGGTGTTATGGAGGCCCAGGATGCTTCGATAGCGGCCTTAAGCTCATCCAGAGTGTTGGGTCTTTAGTCTCTCAACTTTCTCTTCACAATATCCCACAGATTCTCTATGGCAGGGATCTGCAACCTTTATGATCAAAAGAGCCATTTTTACACCTTCATTCACTAAATTCAATGTGTCCAGAGCCGCAACAACCTGCTACAACTGTTATCAACTGGTGGCCCATGGGCCACTTTACGTTTGTTGGAGGAGACTTTTGTGGCCAGTAGGGGTGACTTTATAAAGCTAAAATATCTAATGGTTTTTAATATTTATTGATATTATTACAGTTTAAGACAAATGAAAAGACCAGATTCTTGTAAAGAGGTGGGGAAAGTTATTTTAATTAAAAAACAAAACAATGAGCTATGCAGACCTACGTATTTTTTTTAAATTGTGGAAAAAACAAGTACTATACAAATAAAGCACAAAACTAAAGTGAGTACAGTATTTGCCAAAGAAATGACATGAAAACAGCTAAAACTAGTACTTTTTTGTTGTTTAACAACCACTAAACTTCAGTTTTATGTTACTTTTAGTCAAAGCTGGAAAGAGCCGCACTGGAGGAACCAAAGAGCCGCATGTGGCTCTAGAGCCGCAGGTTGCAGACCCCTGCTCTATGGGGTTCAGGTCAGGAGAGTTGTCAGGCCAATTGAGCACAGTAGTACCATGGTCAGTAAACCAGTTACCAGTGGTTTTGTCACTGTGAGCAGGTGCCAGGTCGTGCTGAAAAATGAAATCTTCATCTCCATAAAGCTTTTCAGCAGATGGAAGCATGAAGTTTTGCTCAGTGGTTTCAGTTAAATAGACTATCACTTAATGTAACATCAAATTTCATCTTATTTAAGAATAAAAATAAAAATTACAATCCAGAAAAAACTAAAATTTATATTAATAACAATTTACTTTCTAATGTTTCATCAACAAAGTTTTTAAGTGTCTATTGATGAGAAACTTTGTTTTAAGAATCACTGTGAATCTGTGTATGAAAAGAGTTCTAAATCTTTTAAGTATTATAAAAAAGGTTAAACCATATCTAAAAACAAATACTTTATTGACTTTGTACAATAGTTTAATTTATCCCCATATTTCTTACTGTAATTTAATTTGGGCTAGTACCTATCCTTACTTGCAGTCAATTCATAAACTTCAAAAGTCTTTTGTAAGAATTGTCACTAACTCTCCTCATTTAGCTCCATCCACACCTCTCTTAAAAAATTTAGAAATTCGTACAATCTGTGATGTGAATAAGTATCAAACGGGTATTCTCATGCATAAAGTTATATGTATTCCACTTTCTTTACCTAAATATTTTCACAATTTTTTTGAGTTTAATTCTTCTTATTATTCATACTCTACAAGAAGGAGGTGTGATTTACATATCCCCTTCTGTAGAACAACTGTTGCTAAATTTTCATTCATGTATCAGGGTGTTGTGCTGTGGAACAGTTTGAAACCATTAAGTGAATCATGTACAACATCTTTATTTAAAAGAAAGTTTAAACAAACATTATTGATTTTCTAACACATTAGATTTTATTTTATTTTATAATTTTAATATTTTTTTTGACAACTTAAATTTATTTAATATCAACTACAGGGGGTCCCCGACTTACGAGCGAGTTCCGTTCCTCCAACTATCTCGTAAGACGAAAATCTCGTAAATCGGGGACTACCTGTATATATTTATATATACCGTACCAGCCGCCACTGATACACATACATGTGCGGTACTGCCTATCCTAACATTTTAACACATTTTAAAAGATCATAATGTATATAAAAAATTAATTTCTTACTTTGAGCGGCAGCTTCTGTCGCCTGTTTGCCTGTTAGCTCCGCTGCGTTACGTCCGAGCTTCGCAGCTTGCTTCAGCAGTTTAAACTGTTTACAGGAAGGACTGTTAGAATGTTAACTTCATACATTTGGAGCCAGAGAAAGATTTTAATAACTTACCGAAAGCCGTCTGCGTGCGCGCCTTTAGCTGCACCTGTTAGCATTAGCCCCGCCGAATCCGCGGCTGCTGTAGTCCGCAGCTCCGGGCAGTCCGGTTTAGCTGCACCTCCAAAAAGGCTGTTGGCTTTGTTTCTCCAAGTTAAGCTCGGTGTCCCCCGATATCTTCTGCTTCCAGGCCGACATCGAGGCGAGCTCCAGGAACCTCTGATCGCACAAAGCCGGTTGTCAGATGGAGCTACGAGGCTAATGTTAGCTCGTTGCTACTCCGGTCCGGTTCGCTGCTGTCTGCAGCTTCACGCAGCCAACAGTGTCGTTTTGCTTCGCCCATCGTTCCTCCACAAAACCACCGTTCAGCTCCAGATCATGTATCCGAGCGCAGGAACCTCTGATCGGACAAAGCCGGCTGTCGGATGGAGCTACGAGACTGAGCTAACTGGCTAAGGCTCAACTCGTGGGCACTGCCGAAAACTGACTGACTGCCGGAAACTGGCGGAAATTGCTGCAAAACCTTTTAAATCGGCTTAAAAATTATGCACTGTACTGTAATTATAATAATAATACTTTATTTATAAACAACCACAGCTGCAACAAAGTGCTGGACACATGAAATTAAGAACATTTAAATGCACAAAAAAAAAAAATATATATATACATATTTTTAATTTCATATTTTTATTAAATATGATAACCTCGTAAATCCGGAACGTCGTAGGTCGATGTCCTCGTAAGTCGGGGACCCCCTGTATTATATTTTGCTTTGGTATGTAATAGTGTATGTTTAAAGAAAGATCTAAGTTTATGTACAAAGCTTTTATGATTTTCTTCTTTATTCTTTTAGGGGGGGGGGGGTGCGCTTGTAAGCCCAATGGACCTTACCAAGCTCCGCCCGGAAACGCCCCCTAAGCTCCAACATGGCTGCATGTCTCCCAAGCGCAGCATTTAGTGTCAATGGAAAATATGGCGTCGACTGACTCGGCAGGGTATTTCTGAGTCGAATAGTGTATCATTTCTGCCAGATTCCAACAAAATATCAGCCATGACAATGGACAGGGGAACCAACAAGTTCATGTTATTTTTTTTTTGGACGTTATCAAGTTGTTTGATCCACGCGATGCCTCCAACAGCGTGCGCGTCACCGCTAATGCTACTGTCTGATGAGGAAAACATCAGCTCCTCACACGCTCAGGCTCAGCATTATTACAGCTGTGGACAGGATCACTGATGCCTATTGTCCTGCAAGGCTGGGTAAGTCAGGCATTCATGGTTTTGAGGGTTACTTTTGAAATCAGTGATTTCTGTTGTTGGCAAAAGTTTGAGTGTGCCTTGGTCGCAAAGCTAATGCTAACTGTAATCTCCATTCATTCCTTAAGTGGTTGGTTAGCCGTTGCTGCTTTAGCTGCTAAACACGCCGACAGCGACTTTTGTGAGGGCTAACGAGCTCAGCCGTTCGGTGTGTTAGTTAAAATCCAGCCTTCGTGTCACGATTTTGTGCAGTTTTAGGTGAAATCGACAGTAGAGCTCGTTGTGTTAGCTAGCTCATGTGGAGTTAGCAGAGCTGTTTCTTCCCAACTTCCAGGACGTTCAGTGAACTGTGGCTTTCTCTCATCGTGACCGCGTGTTGTTAACTAGCAGGTTTCAAAAGCAGGTCAACCCTTCTCTGCTGGTGAAAGAAATAATTGTTCAGTTTTGTGGTCGTGCACAAGCTTTGATCCAAGCAAGGCATTCAGTTTCACATATAGGGAAACGGTGAATTTTACTTCCACAAATACGGTCAGGGTACCTGACATCTCCTGTACAGATACCCCACTGACGGTGGAGGAGCATTTTTCCAGCCCTGACGCAGAAAAATTCTGCACGTATGCTAGCTAGCAATGTAAGTAGCATGTGGTGCCGGTCTCACAAACGCTACCGTAGCGTTTGTTTTGTGAGACCGGCACGCACGTGGAAGCTGCGCTGTGACGTGTTATGGGTATTAGCCAATGAAACGCGGCCCTGTGGGCGGAGCTTGGTAAGGTCCATTAGGGTTTTTATGACCTCTCCTGCACATTTTGTTTTCTTTTTACTTTTCTTTTATGTGTGTTGTTTCTTTTTGTGCAAACCATAAACAAACAAACAAACAAGTGCTCCAAAATCTCCTGATAGCTAGCTGCATTGACCCTGCCCTTGATAAAAACACAGTGGACCAACACCAGCAGCTGACATGGCACCCCAGACCATCACTGACTGTGGGTACTTGACACTGGACTTCTGGCATTTTGGCATTTCCTTCTCCCCAGTCTTCCTCCAGACTCTGGCACCTTGATTTCTGAATGACATGCAAAATTTGCTTTCATCTGAAAAAAGTACTTTGGACCACTGAGCAACAGTCCAGTGCTGCTTCTCTGTAGCCCAGGTCAGGCGCTTCTGCCACTGTTTCTGGTTCAAAAGTGGCTTGACCTGAGGAATGCGGCACCTGTAGCCCATTTCCTGCACACGCCTGTGCACGGTGGCTCTGGAATCGACCCTTCTCCACAACCTTCCTCAGGGTCCGGTCACCTCTTCTCGTTGTGCAGCGTTTTCTGCCACACTTTTTCCTTCCCACAGACTTCCCACTGAGGTGCCTTGATACAGCACTCTGGGAACAGCCTATTCGTTCAGAAATTTCTTTCTGTGTCTTACCCTCTTGTTTGAGGGTGTCAATGATGGCCTTCTGGACAGCAGTCAGGTCGGCAGTCTTACCCATGATTGCGGTTTTGAGTAATGAACCAGGCTGGGAGTTTTTAAAAGCCTCAGTAATCTTTTGCAGGTGTTTAGAGTTAATTCGTTGACTCAGATGATTAGGTTAATAGCTCGTTTAGAGAACCTTTTCATGATATGCTAATTTTTTGAGATAGAAATTTTGGGTTTTCATGAGCTGTATGCCAAAATCATCAGTATTAAAACAATAAAAGACCTGAAATATTTCAGTTAGTGTGCAATGAATCTAAAATGTATGAAAGTTTCATTTTTATCATTACATTATGGAAAATAATGACCTTTATCACAATATGCTAATTTTTTTGGGAAGGACCTGTATATAAACAGCTTTATGTCAACCGTTTTATGGACACTTTTTATGTAAATTCTTTTCATCTGGGTCGTGACGATCAAGAAGTTTGTACGTTGTGATTCACAGACGTGCACGATGCGTCTGCAGAGCTGCCGTGTAGCTTTGGGCTTCATTGTTTTATTTGGTTTTAGTCCGGATAAAATTCATGCATCTTTAATAAGTTGTATTGTTGGTAATGTGTCGAATCGGATGCAGACCTGACATGCACAACCTTGATTATGAATTATTTTTTATAATTAATATAAACAACAAAATCCTCCAAATCCAGTGAATCCAGTCCAAACTAACCGTATTTGAATTATGTACAGTCGATTCTGCTTGATGATATCAGTATTTTGTACTCTTTACTTGACGGAACATTCTGAATCTTTTTATTTTCTTTCCAAGCAGACGAACGTTCTTGTCGTTGATGGAGCTCTTTTATAGTTTTTATGATTTTAGCTGCTTTTTCCCTCAGTTTTATCAAGACAAGCGTATTGTGGTCTAGTCACCGTCCGCATGTCTGTAAATTTCCTAATGTTCGGGCCATTACTTCAAGTCCCGTACACTTTTCATCAGCCTAGCTCCAAGGTCAAGGTCATAAATCAAGGTCACAGGCTAAACGCGGTCTTTGCAACAGATTTCTGTGTAACAGTTTGTTGACGTACCTGAACATGACTCGTGCTCCTCAGGTGGATCCTCCATCACCTCCTCAGACAGATATCTACAGGCACTTCATACGAGGGGATGGCTCTGGGAGCAAGACCAAAGGAGCGGCTGGAGACCAGCCGGACTTCACCTCCTCGAATCAAGCTCAGGCACAAGCAGCCAGTCCCACCTCTTCAGCCCAGACCCTCAAGGACCCGTCCAAACTCTCGGACCCTGAGCGGAGGAAGGTGGCAAAGTATCGAGCCAAGTTCGACCCTCGGGTCCGAGCGAAGTACGAGATCAAAGCCCTGATCGGTCGCGGGAGCTTCAGCCGCGTTGTTCGCGTGGAGCACAAGAGCACGCGGCAGCCGTATGCCATCAAGATGATCGAGACCCGTTACCGCGCGGGGAGGGAAGTGTGTAAGTCCGAACTGTGCGTCCTGCGCCGAGTCCGTCACACCAATATCATCCAGCTGATGGAGGTGTTTGAGACGGCGCAGCGCGTCTACATGGTGATGGAGCTGGCCACCGGAGGGGAGCTCTTTGACCGCATCATCGCCCGCGGCTCCTTCACGGAGCGGGACGCCACGCGGGTGCTGCACATGGTCCTGGACGGCGTCAAGTATCTGCACGCCTTGGGGATCACGCATCGAGACCTGAAGCCGGAGAACCTGCTGTACTACCACCCCGGACCCGACTCCAAGATCATCATCACCGACTTCGGTTTGGCCAGCAGCCGGAAGAAAGGTGACGAGTGTCTGATGAAGACCACCTGCGGCACGCCGGAGTACATCGCCCCCGAGATCCTGGTGAGGAAGCCCTACACCAACGCTGTGGACATGTGGGCGCTGGGAGTGATCTCGTACATCCTGCTGAGCGGAACCATGCCCTTCGAGGACGACAACCGCATGAGGCTCTACCGGCAGATCCTAACGGGGAAGTACAGCTTCTCTGGGGAGGTGAGATGATTCAACACATCCTGCACAGATTACTGAGAAGTTCAGCTTCCACACTTTATACCAAACCGTTCTTCTCATTTTCTGCTGACAGCACTTCTCAAAAATCAGTGTTCTCCTTCACAGCATCATGAATCTTTACATGAGCTGGAAAACTGCTGACGGTCTGTAGTAACGTGTGGGACGCGGTAGACTCTGGTTAATGTTTGCTCCACATTCCAGACTAATACAAGTTGTGCAGTTTTGTACAGTATTTGTTAACAAGAAACTGTTAAACTGTCGCATGCCTGGTCCCCACCAAACTTGTCAGAACGCTCCTGCCGCCCCCTTTTGGCTGCTTGTCACGTCCCCACATAGCCACTGAAGACCGTCTGATGACGCGCACTAGGGGGAAGCAGAGGGGAGGGGTCTAGCTTGTTTTCCGGGTCAGTTGTTTACTGCAGCTCCGACTACTGCAGCTCCGAGAGTCTTTGGTGAGATTAAAACGTTTTTTTTATGTTTGGGGTGATCAAACGCTGGAGTGGACAGCTGTAACTGGTTAAAATGCCACGTTTCTTACCGGAGTTTGGTTCCAATTCATGGAGGCTCGTTGGGTAAGTTTAAAAAGTCAAAAAAAAAGTCCCGTTGTCGCATAGCAGAGGCTCTCCCGACTGTTTGCTGGACGCGTCAAGCCACCAGAGATCGAATTTTATGGCGTTGGCGGCTCGACGCGTAGGTTGCTTTGGACGCGCGCGTGCGCGCGAAGGGAACTGCAGCGTGCCGCCGCGCCGCTTCGATCACTCAAAAGTTTCAAAACGCGCCGCATCACTGTTTGCCGCGACTCCACGCGTCTCCTCATAGACTTTGAATGTAAACCGGCCGCTTCAGCCGCCCGACACCGGTGCAGTGGGTACCAGGTAGCAGTTTTCTGGGCATTGGTCTTTTTATATTTGAGCTTACAAACGGCGCAGCTGGGGTTAAAATAAATCTTTTTGCTGTAAACTATTTCTTTTGTTTCTAAAATGACTTCAATATTTGTCCATGAAAAAAAATCTTGCTCAAAATGAACATGAAGTAAAAACTTCTTAAATCTGCTTTAAAAGCTTTTTTGAGCCTTTTGGATCTACCAAACTAAAAGAAGCATTTATATCGGTAGGTTTAATTTGTACTTTTTGAATATCCAAAGCTACGGTAGTTAAAATGAACAAATTTGAATAAATAATTTATCTTATCCACCATATTCCTAGCCCCCATGATGCCTTGCGCGAATTATGTGAACGACTTCTGCCGAAACAGAACCGGCACTTTTTTTACACGCTAGCAACGCGCTAACCGGTTTTCGTCAGAGGTTTTAGGTCAAAATATGTGGGAACACAAACGATCACAACTCATATGTGGAGATATAGTTTTACCGCTACCTACAGCTGTTGAGGGGTGGGAGGACGACTTGAAGAAGTGGCCGAAAATAACGTACACTAGCATGTTTAGCTACTAGCATACTTAGCTACTTTGTTGACAGTTGCTTCAGATGGCGAAGCGATGAGCAATCTGAAAAGCTCTGAAGCTTATTAGTATCTTCACAGTAACAAGGTTGGTCCTGTTATGTTAAGAGAGGTGGGACACTTTATTTAAACAAACATAGAGTCCAGTCTAAGCATTAAAAATCCACATCTCCAGGTCCAGCTAACAATGATGTTGCTTTGGACTTTTGAGCTGCAAGATGTTTATCTGGACACCAACTGAGCACCTGGAGCTTGACATTTCTTTTGACAAATACTTTACTGATTCACAAATGAAGCACCTTGAGAACTTTTAATAAAATACAGTAAATGAAAACAAATAATGAAATAGACAGGAAACGATCTTTAAAAACTTGATAATGACAAAAGTGACATTTAGATAGAAACAGTAGTTTAATCCAAAATTAACTGATATAGTGCACACAAAAACTAACCTTGTAAGAAGGTTAACAGTCAACTATTGTACATAACAAATGAATCATTTTAGCAAATACTTTTCTAATGTAATATAGTTAACATTGCATCCTTTAAAAAACATGTTAAGAGTTGTGTTACGTTTACAGCAAGTACACCAGTACTGTACATGTTTGAGAAAAATGTTTACATTTAATGTCTTCTCACTTGAAATAAGCTGGCATCCTTTGCGTGTGAATGCTGGAATGATTACATTGACACCATAGCTCTTGCAGCAGGTCCCTCACTGTGAAACCACGATCACCCATCACCTCATCTCCAGCACGCAGATAGTCCAGAAACCCAGAGTTCTGTGTTATATACCTGTCACTGCATTTACCACCATAAGCATCTGAAATAAACATGATTATTCCAGAGGGAGAAACAGCCAATAAATATTTCACAGTGTTATTTGCATGTATGATTCACTTCTGGAGTCCAAGTTTTTAGCTTTCTGCAAAACATGTTGCTTTAATTGTTTCACGGGGCAACCATAGAATAAGGTTGTTGGTTTGTTCTGACATTATGTCAATCCACATTCCAACAGTCATGCTGCATGTGACTGGTGGTGTTGAGCAGCTCCACACTCTCATCAAGCCCATCTGAAAGTAAAAGTACATTATACAAACATTAGGGTTCATTTATGAACACACACACACACCTATATTATATATATATATATATATATATATATATATATATATATATATATATATGTATAAATAAACGCACACACAGCATACATATATAGGTGCGTGTGTTTATTTGCCAGTTATGAACGAAAATATTAGTATCATTTAATCACTGACTACATAAAATCATAACACTAAAAGCTGTCTCTTAAATCATACCTGATCCTCTGGAGGATACAGAGTCTTTTTTCAGGTGGTTTCTCGTAGCCCAGCCACAAAGAAGGATGCAGGTTTTTGTTTTCGGAGCATGTTCAACACACACTAGTTGCAGCCACAAATTCAGCTTCGTCTGATTATTCGTACAGCCACGAACAGCGCAACAGGTACCCGAGCTCCACAAGGACATCTTCGTGACAATATTAGCTCGAAATAACAGAAAACAGAACTTCAACGACGCGCACAGATTAGCAAGTAAACAACGAGGAGCCAATGCAGAAATTCTACTTCCGGGGTCAAACGGAAGTAGGACACATAATTGCTTCTACAGTGACACCCTCAGGAATAAGGTGGATACAACGGTCAAGTTCAGGTTTCTCTTGTAAATGAGTCCCCGAGGCTCAGTGGGACTAACCTGTATAAATAAAAGTTAAATGAAAACAAGTTGTTTCTGAATCTAGGCTGGGTGCCTTTATTTAACACACCTATCTCCTTCCCCAATACAATTTTTATTTATTTATTTAAATAAAAGCAAAAAAAAAACACCCAGAAGCACAGAATTTGTTTCTGTCGTAGTTTATTTTGAAATGATTATCAAGTGGAAACTGGCTGAGGGTGAGCTCCGCTTTACGGTTTGTGACTAAAACATGTTTTGATAATTTCAAGAAAATTCATGTAATTACTGATGAATATAAAGAATGATTTTGCAATACCCTTCCTCAGTGACTGGAATGAACTGTGACTCATGAACGGATTTCTTAAAACATTTATTCAGAAATCAAAAAGGCGTTCAATTCAAGATCAACTGGACTTTATTTGTAACAGAAGACGTTTTGCTTCTCATCCGAAAAGCTTTATCAATTCAATGAACCAGACTGTGTGTGCGTGTGGATTTATAACAGGAGTCACGCACCATCATATGTAAATTGCAAGCTGAGGTAACACATACATGTAAATTGACAGATCACACCTTAACAGTAGGGAGTTCCCTTGAAGTCTCTGACAGCAGACACAACAACTGTATGTAAATTGACAAAAAACACCTCACAGCCCAACAACAGAGGTTTCTCAACAAACTTTGCTAGTCTAATTCACAGACAAGACACCTCTGCTCCCATCCGGTGTAAAACGTTTGTGAATCAGCCCCAAAACTGAGTTGTAAGTCTTGGAAAGTTGAAATCTCAGACCTCCTCCTCTGTTAAGAGAAGGTTTTTCTCTCTTAACATACAAAGCTTCCTTAACACCCCTCTCAAACCATCTGTGCTCTCGGTCCAAAATTTGCACATTTTCATCCTCATCCTCAGCTTGCAATTTACATATGATGGTGCGTGACTCCTGTTATAAATCCACACGCACACACAGTCTGGTTCATTGAATTGATAAAGCTTTTCGGATGAGAAGCGAAACGTCTTCTGTTACAAATAAAGTCCAGTTGATCTTGAATTGAACGCCTTTTTGATTTATCATGTCCTGGACGACTGAGAATCTTCACCAGCATATTTATTCAGAAAGAACAAATAATAAGAAAAAACTAGAGAAATGTCGTTTCCAGTGAAAATGCAGCGTGAACGCGTATTGCTGAAAGATTTTCACTGAAAGCTGCTGAAAAGGTTTAGTCACTAAACTGTTAATGATGCAAATTGAATTTGAATTCAGTTGAATTCAGGTTATTTCTGTAGCACCAGGACACAACAGAATTCATCTCAGGGCACTGAATAGTAACATTCACATTCATTATAAAAGCCAACTAGTAAACATTAACTATCTAAGGAAGCCAGCAGGTTGTGTTGAATCTTCACTTCATCACAGTCTCCCATTCTGAGCAAGCACAAAGGTGACAGTGGGAAGGAAAAACTCCCTTTTAGCAGGAAGAAACCTCCAGCAGAACCAGGCTCAGGATGAGCGGCCATCTGCTTTGACCAGCTGGGGTTTGAGAGGACAGGAAGGAGAAACAGGAAAACACAGAACGACAGGTCCAGGTGAACTTTCTATACAAAAACACACGTTAAGATATAAATAATTACAAACACAAGAGGTTGAGTAGAGCAAGTAAAGACAGCAGCAGAGTGAGGAACTGTGGACAATTTGTCTTCCAGCAGTCTAAGCCTATAGCAGCTTAACTAAGGGATAGCTCAGTAAACTCAAGTCGACCCTAACTATAGGATTCATATCCAAAACCCACAATTTCTGTCTTGTCTGAGTTTAAAAGCAGAAAATTAAGGGTCACCCAGGTTTTTATATGCTTGTTGTCCAAGTAACTGATTGGATTTGTTGGGTTTCATGGCCAAATATAACTATCATCAGCATAACAATGAAAATGTATCCCATGCTGTTAAATAACTTTACCAAACGGAAGCATATATAAAGTAAAGTGTATTGTTCCAAGCTCGGAGCCCTGAGGAATTCCATGACTAACTTAGGTGTATGAACAAGATACATTATTTACATCTACAAACTGGAATCTATAAAAAAAGAAAATATTTAACCATTTTAGAGCTGTTTTGTATTCTCAATATCATATTCAAGCCTCTGTAGTAAAATAATGTGATCTGTATCAAATTCAGCACTGAAGTCTAACAGGACCAGTATAGACACCTGTCCATTGTCAGAGGCCATGAGAATATCATTTGTAACTTTCACCAGTGCAGATTCTGTGCTCTGAGCCCTGACAGAAACTCCTCAGATTATTTCTGTTCAGATATTCACACAGTTTGAGCAGCTGTTTTTTGCTTAAAGCAGGACAATAAAAGCAGATTTTTTTTTAAAATGTAGGAAAAAAATCTGAAATTTAGGGGGTAAAAAAGGAGCTGAAAAAGCTTTAAAAAGAAGCTCAAATCAGCAAAAAGTGGCAGAAATTAACAAGAAAGTACCGTAATTTCCGCCCTTTAAGTCGCTCCGCCCCATAAGTTGCTTTAGTCCAATATGTCCAATAAATTGGAAAAATCCATAAACGTGTCGCACCTCCGTATAAGTCGCATCTATTATGCGTCACTGCTGACGCGTCGCGTATGTTACGCGTCACCGATGACAACCCGGTGTTTTGCCCTGCTGCAAATGGCCGCCACAGGCGCGTGCACGGAAGGACTTTTAACAAGATTAACACGGTAAAAACAATTATTTGTTTGCTGAAAACAAAGGGGCGGCCGTGGCACAGTGGTAATGGCAGTCGACCCCCGATCGGAAGGTTGGAGGTTCGAATCCCGCATCCACCCACCATGTGTCGTTGTGTCCCTGGGCAAGACACTTAACCCCGAGTTGCTCCCGGTAGGTCTGGATGGCGCCTTGCAAGGCAGGCTACCACTACCGGTGTATGAATGTGTGAATGAATGGGTGGATGGCTGGTATTGTAAAGCGCTTTGGGGCTCCTCACAGGGGGCTGGAAAGCGCTATATAAATAAGCTCCATTTACCATTTACCATAACAAAGATGTGACTTAGCTGAACTTCTCCTTAATAAATGCACGTAATTGTCAAATCTGCTGGATTTAAAACGTAGTTTCGCTACGTGCACCCACACGGGTGGGACCGCTGCATTTCTTTAAATTTTAGCAAGATAAACACTTTAAAAAAAAAATATATATATATTTGTTAGCTGACATTATAGCAAAGGGGTATGAGCTTAACTGTTCCTTAATGTAATGGTCAAATCTGCTGGATTTAAATTGTTTCGCTTTGACGTCTTCCAAACGGTCGCGCGCGCTGCGAAAATAAATTATAAATAAATTGAATTTTAGCTCAAACATCTCCTACAGCTAATCAGTTGTAAATGTCCATCCAGTGATTACTTTCTGTAAGTTTCATGAAAATCTGTCGTGTGGTTCATGAGCTATTTTGCTAACAAGGTAACAGTAGTTCAGACCTCCAGAGAGCAGGAGGCCGTGCTGCGACAGAGTGAGTCCGACCAGAGAAGGCTTCTGTCGGCCACATGAGCTGGGAACGGTCGGTGGACCCTAGCGGCAGAAAGTGGTACTGCTCCATTTTCTTCGTCAGAATGAATGGAAACTGTCATATCTCAGCCAAAAATTGGTCTAAAAATATAGGAAAAAATCCATAAATACTGTATGTCGCTTCGCCCCATAAGTTGCAGGACATGAAAATTAGTTTAAAAAAACTGTGACTTATAGGCTGGAAATTACAGTACCTGAAAAGACTACAACAAATAGGCTGATTTAGCAGAAAGAAGCTGAAAGGAGCAGAAAAATAGCTGAAAAAGCTGAAATTAGCAGAAAGAAGCTAAAGCAGAACAAATGCTGAAAAGAGCAGTGAAAACAGCTCAAAGGTTTGAAGGACGTGAAGAGAGCTCCATTCATTTTCAGTGAGAAAAACATGGCAGACAAAGCTAAATATTTCAAAAAGTAAAAATTGTACATATACCAAAAGTCAGCAGGAATGTCCTGAACAGCCGAATATGTTTATTTTTAATCCAGAACTTGTTGGACCAGTCCAGTGGTGTCTAGTTCTGGTCCTGAAGGGCCACCATCCTGCATGTTTAGATGTTCCTCTGCTCCAACAAAGACTGAATCAGGCTTCTGCAGAACATGAAGAGGTAACTTCAAACAGGTGTGTTCAAGCAGGGAAATCTCCAACACGTGCAGGACGGTGGCCCTCAAGGACCAGGACTGGGCACACCTGGACTAGTTGGTGAGATGGCTGTCCAGATGTGTTAGGACCGTAGACTCAACCCTGGATTGAAAGTATTGAATATTAAACGGTTGTGTTGAGCTGATTTCTGCCTGAGCAATCCCAATAAATCTGTTTTTAATTTAAATGACCGTTTGTAAGTGCACCAGAACTAAACTCCTAAGCAACCAAGAGTAGTTCTTACAAACACCACAGAGTCAAGTCCTTACACAATACTCTGCTTTTCTTGTACAGTATTTGTGTTTTTGTTCACCCGTTGAAGGCAGATGTTTTACGCTTCAGTCTCTGTCCGTAAACCTTCTCCTGACCGGGTCTCGAGTCTCAAGAGATCAAAACAAAACTAACTTTGAAAGATGACCAACTGGGTTTGGCTTTGTTGCAATGCTAACTGGTTGTTTTTATAAGTATTTAATGTTGTTTTACACAAAAAATCAACTGTAAGATTCATTTTAAGGAACAGGATTTTTGCTGCAGTGAAGCAGCTTCGCTCAGGGACACAAATCATGATAAATAATGTTTGCCTTTACAGCTTCAGTCCAGGAACTAGTCGTATCCCAAACATGGGGAGAAATGAATCTTTTGTTTTAAACCCGTCATGTAGCTTTGTCCAAGAACGATGATTTACCTGCTGGGAGAACGGGTGGGGGTGTCGGCGGTGTACCGAGACACTGAAAACACCGCTGGTTACCGTGTGTGTGTGTGTCTTGTCTGGGTGGGGGGTAAAGTTTGACTCAACACCCGTCACTCGCACCAAATGGAGCTCATTTCTCAGAACACGTCCAGCATTTACTGAGATCGTTTGTTTCTAAAAGATGTTTTGGGAACAAACGGACTCAGTCCAAGTAAAACAAAATCAGATTAATAACATCTATCTATCTATCCTGGTGATATCACTGGACCCAAACTAATAATACAAAATAAAAAAAACTGAAAAATGTACCTGGACGAAGCTTTTGTTAGTTTAGCCTTTGTTCAGCACGTGTTGATGTTTGTGCTCCTGCTGCCATCTTGTGGCTTGAAACGAGAACTGCAGACAAACCTCCACTTCAGCTGAGCTTAAAGGTTCAGTATGTAGCTTTTTTTATAAACATATTTCTTCTCTCAGTCACTTTTTTTTGACAGAGTGATGTTAGACAGCTAATCTTTGAGAAATACTATATTCCTCTGGCGTCTCCCGGTGGTTAAAATAGCATTTATAAAAACCAGAGCGGCCCGAGTTTGACCAGCCAATAAAAACAGAGTTATTTTCATGAACGAGCTTCCCCCGCCCTTCCCCCGCCTCTCCCAGCTGCAGCGCGCAGCCGGGCACGTTCCCGACAGAAACAGTAGCTGTTTCAAGATGGCGGA
>JBBPBX010006729.1:33618-49806 GCA_038048925.1 Garcialebias charrua
AACACTGAGAATTAAATTGAACACTTTTAAAAACACGTTAACCGAACTTTAATGAACTGGACTCTGTTGTTTTCATCCTGGTGGAAACTGGACCCAGATCCGAACCGGTTCGCTTCGTGGAACGACAGCTTCGACCTCGCAGGAAAAAAATAAAAATAAAACCTCAGTTGGTTGTTCTGTGATCGAACTAAACACAAGGAAACATTATTAAGAACATTGTTTACCTTGTAGCGCTGCTGGAAATCAGCTGATTCTCACGGACTAAAGTCAGACATGTTGACGCGGTTCCGGTCCAGTCAGCAACTGGTGTGCAGCTTGTTAGATGAAGCGGTCCCACTTGGTGTCAAATCTGTTGACTCTTATCCAAATTCCAGCTTTAACTTGTTGTTAACTTGTTGACAACAACTTGTAGTTAGCTGATTTTAGCCAGAGAGGAAAACAGACGAGGCAGGCTGCCTCGGCTGCTCTGTTTACCTCAGGCAGCACGCATGCGCAGTAGTGAAGGTTCCAAAAATCACAGCGCCATCTAATGGCCCAGCATGGTAACTACAGTGAAATCATGAGGACGGGGGGGGGGGGGAGAGAGTCGTATCCACAGAATTCGCCCGTGTCAACGCAAAACTTTTCACCTAATTAACATACCCAAAACATCCGTTTCCCCCACACAGTGTCCGTGTAAACAGGGCCTAACATACCCCAAACCTCCGTTTCCCCACACCGTGTCCGTGTAAACAGGGCCTAAGTCAGGTCTTCTGAACAGATTCTTCTTTGTTGAAATGTTTTGTCGTTTATTCAAAATACTTTTTCAGTCTGAGGAGGTGTTAAAAACTCAGTCAAATATCACTCATCAACCAGTTTTTGCTAGCCAGAACCAGTATTCACATGTAAAAGGATGACCATTTGCCTAACAACTGATCATAAAAGCTCTGCTATTCACAGGGGGATGAGTGATTCTATTGATATTCTGAAATAAATACTTCTAGGAGAGGAATTGAGAGAGTAGTAAATAAGTCATCTTTGTGAAGAGAATCCATCCATCTTTAAATAGGGGTGGGGGGTCTCTATATTCAACTGTCACACCGATTGTTATTTCATCCCTCAGCCCTCTGTGAACAACAAGCAGCCATCAGGACTTTAAAGACCAGTTGTTGGCTGATTTCCTTTTACATGTGAACAGCTAATTTCTTACCATCACAGGCATGGAAAGAGTTATGAAGTCTATCAGCAGCAGCTGTCAATCAATTTGTAGAGCGAGATAACATACATTTACAAGAATCTAATATTTATTTCACAAGAATTTATCTTTTTTATTTTTTGCAGCAGTCCCAGCTGAATGCATGCAGCTCAAAACTTTGTTTTCTGTAACTACAGACATTAATATTGTAAAATATTAAATACTAAAATACTTTTTTTAATTATTTATTCATTCCAGATTTTAAAAAAACACAAGAAAACTATTTACAAAACAACAAGAAACAAAACAATACATGAAATGGAAGGAAGCAGAAAAAGAAAAAAATCTTATTTTATCTGCCCCTTCTTAAAGCTTCAGTATGTAGCTTTTTTTATAAACATATTTCTTCACTCTGTCACTACCTCCTGACAGACTGATGTTAGCCAGGTAATCTCTGAAAAAAAAAATAAAAAAAATATTGTCCCCTTGCTTCTCCAGGTGGTAAATAAGCATTTCTAAAAAGAAAAGGTGACCCGCCATTTTCCAGCCAATAAAAACAGAGTTTGTAACCAGCCAATAAAAACAGAGCTTGAATTTGAATCAGCCAATAAAAACAGAGCTTGAATTTGAATTTCAACAGACCATGGGAGAGCAGAGCCATATATGGCTCTGAGGGGGAGGGATCAGAATGCTTTGCCTGTTGAAATTTTTTCTAAGTGCTACAGTTCTACAGAAACTGCAGACTGAACCTTTAAACAATTATTTTTTTTCAAACACTCAATTCAAACAACAATCACATATAAAAATATAACATGATCAATAACTCATCACACTAACCAAATATAGTAATTAGGATATAAACCAACTTAGGAATATTTATTCAGAAATTTAGTTTTAATCATTTTCTTAAACATAGTCAAAAGTCAAAGTCAAAGTCAACTTTATTGTCAGAACTGCAATATGTACAGGACATGATTGAAATTGCGTTTCTCTCAGTCCCTCGGTGCAACAGTAACCATCTAAACACTAAAACATTTAATAAACATAAGCATAAAATAGTAAAAGTGTAACACTGTCCTGAGTTTTTTCATAGTAGTATAAAAGTATGAAAATTTACACCAACACTGAAACACCAAACACCCCTAAAACACCAAACACCCAATGAACATAAGCATAAAATGAAATAATAAAAGTGTAATACTGTCCTGAGTTTTTTCATAGTAGTATAAAAAAGTATAAAAAGTATATCTATAAAATAAACTGAAGGTTCTAGCATTGACATTTGCAAAGAGTGGCACAGCAGCATATGAGTTAATGTACACAGTATATGAGGTAGCTGATGTTCAATCAATCAATCAATCAATCAATCAATCAATCTTTATTTATAGAGCCCTTTTCAGCAGCCAGAAGGTGCACAAAGTGCTGAACAATACAGAAATAAAACAAACAATCAAAAATAACAATAAAAAACAGCCAGTAAAAAATTAAAAACAATTAAGACCTAACAAGAATGTCAAAGAACTACTAGGTATTAAAAGCCTGCCTGAATAAAAAGGTTTTAAGATTAGATTTAAAAGACTCCATATGAGTGATGGAGCGCAAGTCCAGAGGTAGCATATTCCAGAGACTGGGTGCAACGACAGAAAAGGCCCGGTCACCCCAACGTTTGTAGTTGGACTTTGGGATGGACAGGAGAAATGTATTAGATGATCTCAGTGTTCTCCTATATTCACGGACAGTTACAAGATCAGTCAAATACAGTGGGGCAAGACCATTGAGTGCTTTAAAAGTGAATAATAAAATTTTGAATTTAATTCTAAAATCAATTGGAAGCCAATGGAGAGAAAATAAAACAGGGGTTATGTGTTCACGTCTGGAGGTGTTGGTTAAAAGTCTAGCTGCAGCATTTTGGACCAATTGAAGGCGTCTAATGGAGGATTGGGAGATTCCCGCATACAGGGAATTACAGTAGTCTAGCCTTGAGGTGATAAAAGCATGAATGGCCTTTTCTAAATCAAAACGATTTAAAAAAGGTTTAACTTTGTATAAAAGACGTAATTGATAAAAACAGGCCTTGACTACAGACGCTATTTGTTTATCAAATTTTAAGTCCTTGTCAAATGTCACCCCCAAGTTTTTAACTGTTGGTCTGCATTTGGAAGTTAGAGCTCCAAAGTTACAGGGAGCATCATCACCGAAGAAGATGCATTCTGTCTTTCCTTCGTTTAAAAACAAAAAATTACGGTGAAGCCACTGTTTAATGTCGTTAATACAATCAGCGTAGGGAGTGAGAAGATTGCTGTTTTTGGGTTTCATTGGTAGATAAATTTGTACATCATCAGCATAGCAGTGAAAAGAAAAATTATGTCTGGCTATTACTGATCCAAGAGGCAGCATGTACAGTGAGAAGAGGAGAGGACCAAGAATAGAACCCTGTGGCACACCACAAGAGAGAACGGCAGTGGAGGAGGAAAGAGTGTCCAACATGACAGAGAATGTTCTGTTGGTCAAGTAGGCAGTGAACCACTTGAGTGCTGTACCAGAAATTCCAACATAACGTTGTAGGCGAGATAGAAGGACAGTGTGGTCTACTGTATCAAATGCAGCTGTGAGGTCCAGCAACACCAGTGCAACGGGACACTTGGCATCCATGGACATGGAAATGTCATTATGGACTTTTAACAAGGCTGATTCGGTAGAATGACGGGATCTAAAACCAGACTGAAATGTTTAAAAAATACCATAATTTTCTAAAACAGGTTGTAACTGCATAAAAACAATTTTTTCTAAAACTTTAGATAAAAAAGGCAGATGAGAAATAGGTCTAAAATTAGATAAAATTGATGGGTCCAGGTGAGTTTTTTTGGATGTTGGTATAGAGGCAAAGTGGCATATGCAGTAAGGCACATAAGGCACATTTGGCATCCTTAGATAAGGCTAGTCAGAGAATACTGTATATGTATCAGCAGTAGTGTAGATATAAAAGTAGTGTAAATGTAAACAGTAGTAATAAATGTAAAACAGTAGTAATAAATGTAAACCGTATTAATAAATGTAAACAGTGAATGTAAACAGTAGTATGACTATAGGCAGTAATGTAATACAAACATTAGTGCAAATATGAGAAGTAGTGCAAACTGAATGAGCACATGACCGAGAGTTTAGTGAATAACCCGTTTGATGACACAGGGTCCAGTGTTAAAAACTTTGTGTTGAGTGGTAATGTGTGAGAAAGTTTTTTGTGTTAAGGCAGTTCAAATGGGAGGGGAGGCAGAGCAGGCAGAGTGTTTAGCATTCTGACTGCCTGATGGACAGAGCTGTCTCTCAGTCTGCTGGTTCGAGCCTGGAGACTCCTCAGTCTCCTCCCTGATGGCAGCAGTCTAAAGCGGCTGTGTAGTGGGTGTGTGGGATCACCTGCCATGCAGTGGGCTTTCCGAGTGAGGCGTTTGCTGTGTAAGTCCTGACATAATAATAGACATTGATAATAATAATAATAATAATAATAATAATAATAATAGACATTGACTTTGCACCTTTAGTATCATTTTCCAAACCATTCCACAGACCTATTCCCTTGATTAAAGTAGACCTACTCCTTAAAGAGCGACTAAACACCCTGTGGATCGGTAACTCCTCCCCCGAAGCAGTTTGAAATTTTCCCTCAAAATGGGCGTGTAGAGAGTCAAGCAGGGGAGGAGGTTGTGGGTTGTCCTGTGTTCACGCCCCCTCTAGTGGTGAACTCTCACCCCTCCCCAAGTTTAGATTTCAAAATGGCGGATAGTCACGTCTTCAGTAAGTAAATCAATGCCTAAACTTGTACTAAAATAACAGTTCTAAAATGTTGTTGCGTGTATTTAATCACACACAGCTTAAGCGGATGCTTCTGAACACTGAACACATGAAAAACCTGTGTTTAGCTGCATGGCATGCGGTGTACGGTTGTGTTTTTGTCTTTGTTTGGATCACAACGGAGTTGTAGTCCAGCTGCAGTGGCTTTAATTCACCACATCTTATTACTTAGCACATTACAAAAGTAACGTTTCATAATATATTTTATTTTAAAATATTGATTTCATCTACCCTCGTTTTTTTTGACGTTTTGGCTTAATTTTAATATGCAACCTAGAACTGAACACACATTGTTTTTTGAATTGACTATAAATGAGCACTAAACAGTGGTCAAATATTTTATTTGTTTTCCAAAGATCCGTGTTTAGAAACATTCTATAAGCTTGTATGATATATTTGTTAGGACGTGCATACACTACATGTTTAAGCTATGTGTCAGCTAATCAAAACTGAGCACAGCTGGTAAGATTTATGAGAAGTTATATTTTTTCAATGCAAACCAAACAAATTGCAATGAATTTAACAATACTGTATCCTTTCAAATGTTTTTTTCAGAGAACTGTGATGACTCAAGCACCCATGCAGCAGCCACGCAGACCCTGGTGTTTGTTTGTGGCTGGCAGGTGCAGCATCTTGAAGGTGGTTGGGACTGCTTTCTCTTCTGTCCACTGCATCCATACAGACGAGCTGGAGGTGGTCCCGTGTGACACGACACAGAAACTTTTGTTGTTTTGAATTAACTTACTGTTAATAAAATGAATCATAAACAACTAGTTTTTGTAATCAATTTCTTTCTTTACAGACCTCTGTATTGATAAATACATTTCCAAGTCATACATCAAAGTCAAATTTAAAAGTCAACTTTATTGTCCAAACTGCAATATGTACAGAACATACACAGGATTGAAATTGCATTTCTCTCAGATGCATGCATAATTTAAACAAACATTTAATAAACATGTTTACATCAGCAATTTTTACAAAGTAATGTTTAAATTTAATATAAATTATAATTGTTTCAGGTGTGCAAATATTAAATATTGTAAAACAAAAGAAACAAAGTGCAATAATCAATTAGAGTAATCCGAATTGTACATTATTAAAAAAGTTATATGAAGCATAAATTTTTAAACGTTAAAATTTAAAAGTTTCCTGTACTTGAATTTATGACTTGTTACAGACCACCCAGGTGCCCAGTCCACACAGGGTTAGAAGAAAACATAAATAATAATTTAACACAAGCACATAGTAATTTACATAAAGGGTATCCTATTCTAAAAGAAGTTCACAGAACCAGATGCGAAGTGCCAAATGTGTGACATGTATTTCAAATTCAGCGGAAGATGATGCAGTCTCGGCCAGAGCTGCGTCATCTCTTGAGACCTCCATCCACGACAATGTTGGGTTCAGCTGAGACCTTGGTGTTTGTTTGTGGCTGGCAGGTGGACCATCCTGCGGGTGGAGCATCCTGAAGGTGGTCTCGAGTGTTTGGGACTGCTGCACGGCTCATCCCTGGATGTGGAACGCCTCATGGAGCTAAAAAACAACACATTTTTAATCACCTTACAAAAAAACATACTTGAGAAACATTACTGTTCTATCACTTTGTTGACCTGTCAAACAGATGACCCAGTGCAAAATAAATACTGCTGCACAGATTATTATTATTATTTTACAAATACCTTGATCCACAACATTATTTGCAACAAAAGAACGCAGGTGCTGTGCGATTTCTGTTACCCCGTGAGAATCTGTTCCCGCTGTGTCGGGAGCGTGCACCCTTTCTCTCAAATAATAATAAAAAATAAAAACAGACATTAACTATCAAAAAATAGCAGCTAGAAATAATTTTTCTCCAGTCATATTTTTAATTTGAATGAGATTTAGCCTACCACAAAGCCTACACTTATCTTTGCAGGAAGTTTTCTTGTCCTCTTATCAGCTGCTGCTTCCAGCATTCTATATTAGTAATAAAAATTATAAATAGGCTATATATGATGTGTTGGTGGCTGATACTTTGTATTTGTCAGACTAGATTCTGTCGGAGATAAATAAATAAAAAACCTGTACAGTAGTCTACACCCCACACTCTAGACCAGGTTTATTTATTTAGTGGAGGTTTTATATTTATTTATTTATCACCAGGAGCTGTCGATTAAAATGAGCTACAACTGTGACACGAACTAGTTGGATGTCTATTATGCAATTTGCAACAAGATCCATCATGGTGTAACTTCCATATTTTGCACAGTGCCCTGGAAGTATTTGATTCTATGTTTAGGTTTTTTACATGATATCCTCTACACAAAGTGTAAAAGGTTAATAGGAGTACCAGTAAGAAATAAAACCTGAAAATACCTGGTGAATCAGCTCTCATGTCACCACCAAGTGTCAAAGACCCACGAGCCCTGGCCTCGTTGATGTAGTTATCCTGCTCCAGCTTCCACTGCCAAAAGACTGTGGGGATGAGGAGGGTTTTTTGATGTTTGTAGAAGCACATCTCAGAGATTCCCTGGATTTTGAACTCATCATGGACCTTAAAAAAAAAAAAAAGTTTTTATCACCTGTATTTTTTGCTGTAAAAAACAAAAATAAATATTTATTATGTCAATTTCAATTTATTCACTCAAGTATTTATGATGATATTCAAACGTTGTGATATTAACAAGGTTTGATCATAACAATCATTTCATGGCTACAGATTATTAATTAAAAAAACAGTGATATTCATTCACCAACTAAAAATTTCATAAATACCTTTGATCCATAACATTTGCACAACAATCAAATGAACAACAGTTCATCAAGAGCTGTTACATTCAACCTGCTAACATTGGCAACATCTAAACATATGTCCACGTCTCAATTTTTTTTGGATGCTGCAGTCTTCCATAACATAGTTTATTTTGATAATATTAAACACTACATTTTTTGCATTGAAATGTAATTACAACACAAACTAGCAACAGCTAAAAATGCCACATCCATATTTATGTCCTGCCACAACTGAGACGCAGCAGCACCCGGACAAAACAAGAACTGTGTCCTACATTCTATTCGGCCACTAAATTAACAAAAAAAGAGAATGACCATTTAATCCCTAACACCACCTCAAATACACGGGCGTGTCACCACCGCATTTATACATAAAAGTAACCAAAATACCTAAAACTAACGACTCACCGTCTCGTGGTGGACACAAAACACATAATAAATTAATCCTGCCGCGTTAATTTGGCTTGAAACAGCGGTGTTCACTGCGGATTTGTCCAAGTAAGCACACAAACAACTAGCCACACAGAGTTAGCACCGAGTTCACCTATGACCCGGAAGATATCAAGATTCTATAGGCAGTCAACAGATTTAATGAAAAGTAACTAAAATGATACGAAAAGGATGAAATTACAAAAATCAAAGGATTTATTTAATACTTTACTTACATATATTCTATTCGGCCATGAAATTAACAAAAACAGAATGATCATTTAATCCCTAACACCACTTTTATATCTCAAATACACGGGCGTCTCGCCACCGCATTTAAACATAAAAAGCAACCAAAATACCTAAAACTAACAACTCACCGTCACGTGCTCGACACAAAACACAAAATAAAATCCTCCGGCAGCGTTAATTTGGCTTGATACAGCGGGGTTATATAAGGATTTATCCAAGAAACCCAGCACACAACCAGCTAGCCACACAGAGTTATGGATTAAAAAGGTGTAAAAGAGTACTCACCTCTGAACGGATTGTATCCTGGTGGTCATCTACTGCACTCTTGTTTCTGAATTAAATGTCGATGCTCACAATGCTAATGCTATGTTTCTATGCTAGGCTACTATCGCTAACCAACTCCCGCGATCTTCAGGGGAGTGGCTATGAGTGAACTACTTTTATACCCACGGATCTTCAGGGGAGTGGCTACGCAAAACAGGATGTGACGAAATTGTGCCAAAATTAATGACTGTGCCAAACGTAAACTAATGGGAAAATCAGGGTGCAATACCACAGTTCAACCCATAGGACTACGAATACTCGTTTTTAGACCAAATATTGCCGATTTTAACTAATACGCACAAATACATGAAAAATAACTCAAAAATAGTGCTCAGAAACTTTTTAAACACATTCTAGGGAGTTTATCAGCTAAAAAAAGTTAAATTTGGGTTTAGTCGCTCTTTAAGCTAGTTCTATGCTGTGGTACAACAAAAATATCTGTTCCCTTAAGATCGTAGGTATTTGTCCTTTTTACAAAAAACGTTTGGATATTTGAGGGTAATGTAAGGTTCTGAGCTTTGTACAAAACTCAAAGAATATTATAGTCAACCAAATCATAAAACTTCAGCAACTTCAATTTGCAAAACAAAACATTTGATGGATGGCAGTTATGTTTTCTTGTAATAATTTTTATAGCTCTTTTCTGTAAAATAAAAATAGGCTTAGTTATAGTCTTACACGCTGTACCCCAAACATCTATACAGTAAATCAAATGTGGGACAATAATTGTATTATATAACAAATATATGGCTTTATCATTTAATAAATCTCTTATATAGCACTGCAATGGACTTAGATAATTTAGTTTTTACTAAATATATGTGTCGTTTCCATGACAACATATCATCAATAATTACACCCAAAAACTTCACCTCCTTTACCCTGCACATCTCAACACCATCAATCATAAAAGGAACATCAACACTTGTCTTTTTTTTACTAAATATCATATACAGTAATTGGTTTTATCCAGGTTCGACAATAGCTTGTTTAATTTAAACCAATATTGTATTTTAACAAACTTAGCATTTATTAACTCAAACATTTGTTCCATATCTTTACTCAAACAAAAGAAAGTAGTGTCATCAGCAAAAAGAACACATTTAAGGACACTGGATACCTTCATTAAATCATTTGCATACAAAATAAACAACTTAGGTCCAAGAGAAGAGCCCTGTGGTACTCCAGATAAAACACAAGTTAGATCTTACATACCGTATTTTCCGGAATATAGGTTGCGGCTTTTTGCCTAATTTGCATGCCCTGCGACCTAGAGAGGTGAGACCTATTTATGGATTTTTCCCCTTATTTTAGACCAATTTTTGGTTCAGATATGGCCGTTTTTCTTTTTGGCAGAAAATGGTGCAGTACCACTTTTGTCCGCTAGGGGACACTTCCAGAGAGTCCACCGACCGTTTCCAGCTCATGTGTCCGAAAAAAGCCTCCTCTGCTCGTACTGACTCTGTCGCTGCCAGGCCTCCTGCTCTGGAGGTAACTTCTGTTTGCTGTGTTTGTTTGTTAGTTGTTTGTTAGCAAGATAAGTCAAGAACCACAGGACAGATTTTTATCAAACTTACAGAAAGTAATCACTATATGGACATTTACAAGTGACTAGCTTTATGAGATGTTTGAGATAAAAAAACAATCTTTTTAGCTTCGTTGTTAGCGGTTAGCTACCGTAAACAGATATCTACTATTTAGATAAATAGCTCATAAACTACTCGGCGGATATTTTTTCTGCTCACAGAGTGTAATTATATGGGTTTAGTTTACAAACTGTTGCCCTGTATGAAACATTTGAGATAAAATTCAAATTTTTTATACGTGTTTTTAGAGACGAAATCGTCTCGTGTTAGCTTAGATTTATTTCCGTGTATATTATAAAAATAGCTCATAAACCACTCAGCGGATATTTTTTCTGCTCACAGAGTGTAATAGACCTTTTACCAGTTGACGTCATCGCGCATGCGCACTCGCATTTTTCGAGATTTCACCGGAAGCTAGGGCTAACGTCAGAGTGTTTTCATTAGTCAACGGTCGCGCTGGGGAAATATGACTTTTATTATGTTTATAATTGTTCGAGGCAACGTAAATGAGTAAAAGAAGAAGGTGAGACTTGTTCGTTTTACCAAGTCCCTCTAGGAAAGTTGAGTAAAGCGACTAAAAGAAGGAAGATGTGGCTTAAAGCGCTTCGCCGGTAGGACTTCACCCCGATACAAAACAGCGAAGTGTGTAATCAGCATTTTTTATCTGGCATGGCCAAACTCTGTGGATTACGTTCCTACATTACATCTTGGATATGGGAAACAGAGAACAACCTCCCGCAGCAGAACAACATGCTCCTGGACAGTTGATAAGCTAGCAGCTAGCTAGTTCTACTAGGCCTCGCTGTTGAAGTTTCAACCTGCGACATGCAAGGAGATTCTTACTTCAACCCCCCTGAAGAAATAACATGTGAGTAAAATGTCATCAAACATTCAGCTCTATAAAAATGAACAGACCACTGCACTGTTAGCCAGTTATCATTTGAACTCTTTCTGGGTTGAAATAATACAGTAGTAGTTTCCACAAGACAAACGTGTTTTTTTAACATTATTTGAGGTCTGACAGCACTGCATCTGAAAACATTTCAGCCATTTCTCTGTTTCTGTTGTCATGATCTGCTTTGTATTGTTAGAACCCACGTGCAGAAAAACAGACTGGCTCCCGAATGTAAAATGAATAATGATTTATTTAACAAAAATAATAATGCTGATGGAACAAAAACACTTACTGAGAGGAGAGGAGATGAGCAGATCTTACAACGTGGAAAGACAAAGCCCCAGTGCTCAAGGAGTGAACACACAGAGTCTAAATACTGACACAAACGAGACAGTGAGGAGCACCTGGGGTGATTAGAATGAGGATCAGCTGTGAATGATTAAGGCTGAAGGCCTGAGCACAGAGAGAAAGACTGAGGAGCAGGAAATGACAGAGACTGAATGAGATACACAGAAACCAGTAATCAAAGCCCAGAATAACAGACAGGAGGGGAACACAAAACAACATAATCAAATAAACATAAAGTAACAGACATGGACAGAGCCTGACATAACCCCCCCCTCAAGGGTGGCACCCGACACCCCCAAGACGGACCCCACAAGAACAAGGGCGGGCGGAGGGAGGCAACAGGCAGGACGGCGGGCCAACAACAGCCAGATCTGGGGGACGCCCATCACCAACAGCCAGATCTGGGGGACGCCCAGGAGGACGCCCATCACCAACAGCCAGATCCGGGGGACGCCCAGGAGGACGCCCATCGCCAACAGCCAGATCCGGGGGACGCCCATCGCCAACAGCCAGATCCGGGGGACGTCCTGAAGGACGCCCATCGCCATCAGTCAGATCCGGGGGTTGACCAGGAGGCCGCCCATCGCCATCAGCTGGCTCAGGCGGGCGACCAGAGTAACGCCCAGCAACGGCCGGAACACCACAGGCCGGAACACCACAGTCGTCGGCCGGAACACCACAGTCGTCGGCCGGAACACCACAGTCGTCGGCCGGAACACCACAGTCGTCGGCCGGAACACCACAGTCGTCGGCCGGTACTCTGCCCTCGTCGTCGCCAGGACCCCCGTCGTTGGGTGCAGAGATGTCTGCGGTGCCGGGACCCTCTGTCGGGGACGAGGCGTCTGCGGCGCTGGGACCCCCGTCGTCAGGACCCTCCGAGACGTCGTCGGGGACCACGTCGTCTTCTTCGGTCGACGAGACGTCTGCTTCATCGAGACCCTCTGAAACGTCGTCGAGACCCTCGGGGTACGAGGCATCTGCGGCGCTGGGACCCCCGTCGTCAGGACCCTCCGAGACGTCGTCGGGGACCACGTCGTCTTCTTCGGTCTGCGAGACGTCTGCTTCATCGAGACCCTCTGAAACGTTGTGGGGACCCTCGGAGACGTCGTGGGGACCCTCGCAGACGTCGTGGGGACCCTCGCAGACGTCGTGGGGACCCTCGCAGACGTCGTGGGGACCCTCGCAGACGTCGTGGGGACCCTCGCAGACGGCGTCTGGACCCTCGCAGACGGCGTCTGGACCCTCGCAGACGGCGTCTGGACCCTCGGCGTCTGGACCCTCTGAGAAGACCCCAGACGTTGAGACCCCAGGCGATGATACAGGTCTCAGTCTGGGCGTCGGCACAGGTCTCAGTCTGGGCGCCGGCACAGGTCTCAGTCTGGGCGCCGGCACAGGTCTCAGTCTGGGCGCCGGCACAGGTCTCAGTCTGGGCGCCGGCACAGGTGAAGAGACGTCGGGCGTCGGAGCAGGCGAAGAGACGTCATCTGGACCCTCTGAGACGTCGTCCGGACCCTCGTTGTCAGGACCCTCATCGTCGGGCTCCTCTGAGACGTCATACGGACCCTCGTCGTCAGGACCCTCTGAGACGTTGTCGGGCGCCGTCGAGGCTGCAGGCGAGGAGACCACCGTCGAGGCTGCAGGCGAGGAGACCACCGTCGAGGCTGCAGGCGAGGAGACCACCGTCGAGGCTGCAGGCGAGGAGACCACCGTCGAGGCTGCAGGCGAGGAGACCACCGTCGAGGCTGCAGGCGAGGAGACCACCGTCGAGGCTGCAGGCGAGGAGACCACCGTCGAGGCTGCAGGCGAGGAGACCACCGTCGAGGCTGCAGGCGAGGAGACCACCGTCGAGGCTGCAGGCGAGGAGACCACCGTCGAGGCTGCAGGCGAGGAGACCACCGTCGAGGTTGCAGCAGCCGAAGCGTCGAGGTCTGCAGCAGCCGAAGCGTCGAGGTCTGCAGCAGCCGAAGCGTCGAGGTCTGCAGCAGCCGAAGCGTCGAGGTCTGCAGCAGCCGAAGCGTCGAGGTCTGCAGCAGCCGAAGCGTCGAGGTCTGCAGCAGCCGAAGCGTCGAGGTCTGCAGCAGCCGAAGCGTCGAGGTCTGCAGCAGCCGAAGCGTCGAGGTCTGCAGCAGCCGAAGCGTCGAGGTCTGCAGCAGCCGAAGCGTCGAGGTCTGCAGCAGCCGAAGCGTCGAGGTCTGCAGCAGCCGAAGCGTCGAGGTCTGCAGCAGCCGAAGCGTCGAGGTCTGCAGCAGCCGAAGCACCAAGGACCAGAGATGGCAAGTACTTTGCCACAAAAGCTGCCTGCCAACGTTCCAGCTCCTCCTGTGACACCCTCTCTCCCTCCTCCAGAAAGCGAGGGCTGGGCTGTACATCTGGTGGCGAGCGAGGAGGAGACGGACAGCGGGGTGCAGCGGCGAGGTGAGGTGGAGAGGGATGAAGCTGAGAGTCGGTGGTCTTGCCTCTTCTTTGCCGCCTCTTCCTGCTGCGTTGGTGGTGCGAGCTGAGGACGGGCGCACCCCAGAGTTCATCCTCCAGCTCAGCGTCATCGTCTGACCACAGCAACAGATGTGACGAGCAATAAGCCGGCGGGGTGGAGGAAGAAGCTGGCTTAAAAGCCAGGCGGCTCCCCCAGAACTGAGACCTCGTTTCCTCTTCCTCCACAAGAAGAGGTGCTGGTAGGATCCCCACCTCTGGTCTGTGGTGACCTTGTCTCTGGACGGGTTTGGTCCGAAACGCCCCCCACCGGATGACAGGCTCCTCCATCCGCTCCTGCTTCTCCTTGTCCCGTTGAGCAGTTCTGTCTGCCTCACGGGCGAGCCATTCAAAAATACCTATTTTTCTGCTGGGCTCTTTCTGACTGGGGCTTTCTGTCATGATCTGCTGTGTATTGTTAGAACCCACGTGCAGAAAAACAGACTGGCTCCCGAATGTAAAATGAATAATGATTTATTTAACAAAAATAATAATGCTGATGGAACAAAAACACTTACTGAGAGGAGAGGAGATGAGCAGATCTTACAACGTGGAAAGACAAAGCCCCAGTGCTCAAGGAGTGAACACACAGAGTCTAAATACTGACACAAACGAGACAGTGAGGAGCACCTGGGGTGATTAGAATGAGGATCAGCTGTGAATGATTAAGGCTGAAGGCCTGAGCACAGAGAGAAAGACTGAGGAGCAGGAAATGACAGAGACTGAATGAGATACACAGAAACCAGTAATCAAAGCCCAGAATAACAGACAGGAGGGGAACACAAAACAACATAATCAAATAAACATAAAGTAACAGACATGGACAGAGCCTGACATCTGTAAGTTATTCGCACAGTTTTGCTGGGAACATCGGTGACATGCTGTCACAGAAAAAAAATAGCAATCCTGTCATCAATGTGTATAAGCATACAGTTTAACTATACATAAGACTGTTTTGTTTATTGTCAAATATGAATTAATACGTTCTTTGTTTTACAGCAGCAACTGGGTTTGATGTCAAGTCAGAGGTAGAGAAAAGAGGAGCTAGTCTCTAGTTTCTGCATCCAGGGCACACTGAGGAAGAGGTATGTATTGTACAAGGAGTGTTGTGGCCTTTTGTAGCACTATACTGTATTCAAATCAATGTTTATTACAGTAATTGATTACTGAAATAGTCCACACATCCCAAAACAGACATTGATTGTAGTACATTAAATTTAGAAATGAACACACCAACCTTTAAATATAAAGCAACTGTGCTCTAATTTGACTTTTAGTAAAGTGGAACTTTTGTTTATGGTAGTTAAATTTTTTAATCTGTTAATATACAAATGCTGTTTTAGTCACATTTTAGGATTTTGATGACTTAGCAACAGAACCCCATAAACATTAAACTGTCTAAAGTCTCCAAGTTGTCAGAGAAGGCATCATTAAAAAAAATAAAAAAATAGCAGGTTACTTTCTGTCCTTGTAGGCAGCTGTCCTTTAACAAGTGAAATGACAAATACAAACACATCATCTGGTATGTGTTGTTTCTGTTTGTGACTTATATAAATAATGTGTGTATGCAACAATCGAATGTAATAATTGAATTAAAAATGAAGCCATTTTTGTAAAGCACCATTTATTATCTTACCCAAAAAATTTGGTAGAAACATCTTGATAACCTGCAAACTTCAGCTGTACTTAATCAGTATCTTTAAACATATCAAAATCAGAAACGCTTCTGTTGTAATCATCTTGACGTGCAGAAACAGTAGCATAATTTTTTTCTGTGTATGAACCATTCTTCACTGCTGTTTGCATGTTTCTGCCTCAATTAAATCAGATTATGCTTGTGAGACATTTAAAGATGTTTTGAACTTCTGGCAGGCCTCTCTGATGGTGTGGAGACTGGACAGGGGGCCGCGGTCGTCAGCGTCATCTGCCGGAGAGTCTGGATCGAGAATTGCAGCCAGGGGCACAGCATACCTCAAAAGAAAAAAAACATGAAGCTTTCAAATGTAAACCAAATTAAGGAATTAAAGAAACATACAGATAAGCGTTAGTGGTTTTTAATGTTTACTACTACACCTGCAATAGGTCAA
>JBBPBX010006730.1:0-12534 GCA_038048925.1 Garcialebias charrua
CAGATCTTCCATGTCCTCGACTTAAAGAACGGTCAGACACATCATCTTCCACTCGCCCCACGAGTCCATGATATATCCGGCCGCATGCGTGTCGAGGGGACACGCCGGTTCTCCTAGTCCGGAGCGCTTCGTGGAAACAATTTTATCAATAGAGGAGACAGCCCACACAATTAAATCCATGTTCCAAATTGCTTCGAGTGAGCACTGGAGTTGCAGACGAGACTAAAGTGCAAAAGCAGGGAGGAGGAAAACTTTAGGGCAGGAGAGGAGCAGAGATGCGACCTGCTTCGCCAAGAGCCGGAAGTAGAAACAGATTGTTCATTCCTGACTGTTCTCTGTACTAAGCATTTATACTGTTACAATGGAAAAATACTTCAATTTATTACATTTTAAATATTCTAAATATTTTAAAAGGCCTGAAATTTGTCATTCTGTTTAATGGTAAACTTGTCTTGTTTTTGTTGTTTGCTTGTTTGTCATAGTTATTACTGTATAGGCAAATTTGTCCTATTTTTTTCTGACTGTGGATGTTTTCAACCAATCAACCCCAAACAAAGTTTTGGTGAACGGGCCTGTTCAACAGAGGTGCTTTGTTTATGAGAATGCAGTTGCACAAGAATGAATAAATACAAACACAAACCATGATTAAAGATAACAATGTAAGAATTCTTAATTGAAATATTGCACAATTATGTAATCCTCGACACAACAGACACAGTTCCCTTATCAGTCAGTCACTCGGTGCAACATACTTGCCATGGGAATTGCACCCCCGCGCGATTACCTGAAGGAATACAATCACGCCTTTACGGCTCGGGCATCAGCGTCGCGCCAGAGGCCCCGACCTCTGGGTATTTAAGCGGCTGACGCCCATCCATCTTTCTCTTTTTTGCCCTTCACCTCGCTTAACACCTGAACTTCGTGGGACTTCTCTGCTGTCGCATCACTCGACTGAGGTGAGCTTGCTCCGTACACTGAGCGACAGAGAAATGTTCCTGCGTACTACTGGGCTGGCGAAAGCTAGTCCAGCGTTTTTCTACTTACCTCAAAGTTTTCTTCTCTTTCTGTAGCTGCTTCGCTCTACGGCGCTAACTGCGTCACAACCCCCTGCTAACCATTAGCAGGCTAACCAGTGAAAGCAAGACAACAGAGAGGATGACTTCGAACTAAAGAAAACTAGGACCAACTTCGACGTTTCTCGTCTCTGGACATGGCTCCCGAGAAGGGAAAACAGAGGACAAAGAAGAAGAAAACCAACAGGACAACAAGCCCTCGCTCGCGCCCATGCCCCAGCGGATGCGGCTACTCCCTCTCGGCGACGGACACCCACGAGGCCTGTCCTGTCTGCCTAGGGATCCTGCATGCGAGGAAAGCGCTGGAATTCCCCGACTCCTGCTCCCACTGCCGTCGAATGTCGGCAATAGTGAGGAAACGCCGCACGGACGCGTTGGCTAAATCCATGGCAAAGGCAACGGCGCTGAAGGTCGCACGTCGCACAAAGCTGCTCGCTCCCGACCCGGAGCTCGAGAACGTGAATCTGGAATGTAGCGGTCGAGTCGGAGAGGACAATGTGTCAGACTCCTCAGTCGCCATCGAGGACTCAACGCCTGAAGTGTCTGACCAAGACGCCGAATACGGTTACAGAGGAGAAAGTGTGGATTCCTCCGAGAACCTGGCGCAAATCCTACCGGAACCGGACTTGTCGGTCCCTGCCCTGTTCGACCTTTGCCATAGGGCGGCAGATGCCATGAAGGTCATGTGGCCAGACACCACGCCTCGCCAACAGACTACGAGGCTGGCGGGAAACTACTTCTATGTGAAGCAGCCGACAACTTCGCAAAAATGCCAATTTTTCCGGACTTCCTCATGGAGCTCAAACGCTCCTGGGCAGAACCCGGAGCTCCTATCACATTACCACTATCCCGTCTCCTTGATGTCACGGGAATGGAGACAGTGGGCCTCGCTAGCGCACCCCTGATAGAGGAGACTCTGGCGGCTCACCTGGTCCCCGCAGCCACGGGGACGAAACCAACGCTACCCAGCAGGGCCTGTCGCGATTCAGAGAAACAACTTGAGAAGTGCTACAAGGCTCAGGGCCTCGTGGCTCGCGCAATGAATGCATCGACCATGGTGAAGGCGTACCTGGCAGGAAAACTACAGGATATCCAGGTAACAAAAGACGAGCAACCCGCAACGGAGGCCATGGAGGAGGCCCGCTGTGCCTCTGACCTCGTGCTCCGCATGATAGGGACAATAGCCATTTCCCAAGGCAAAGCAATGGCGGAGATAGTTGTCGCCCAACGCCAACTTTGGCTAACATTGTCAGACCTCCCGGAAAACCAGAGGTCCACTTTCCTCCAGCACCCGATTGAGTCAACGGGACTCTTCAGGGGAGCCCTGGAACGCGTCCAGGCCAGGCTGGAACAAAGATGCAAACAGGCGGAAGCCTTCCGAGAGGGATTGCTGAGGAAAAACTTTGCATCCCCAAAGGAAGACATGCGTGGCCTTCCACGGAAGAGACCCGCTGGTGACAGTGAAAATTTCCAGTACCGGCCGAGGGCCTCTTCAGTGACCCCGTGTGGAAAGCAGATTCGGACCTGATGAAGCAGGACGAACTGATAATTGTACAGGTTTGCCCGCCCACGTGGTACGGGAACCTAACTATTTGAGCCTAGTCTCTACTTGTAAAATACTACGAGGATCTGGTGACATGTGCACGTGCACCAAACATGACTCGCCTACTGTATGTGTAAACAAAACAAACACTGTTTCAGGCATGTACAAAAATAAAGCACAAACTGCCCTGGTTCTTGACTCAAGTCCCATTTTTATAAAACACAAACCATTTGGTCAAACTAAGAACCACAGAAAGATACACGAGCTCTGCCAGAGATGGTCAGATCTCGCAATATCTTCTGTTAGACCGACCAGTCTGCTCGAAAGAGCGTAAGAGGGGTCAAAGGTCACCGCTGCAGCGCAAAAACACGACAAGCAACAATTCAACATGCCGTCCAGGCTCAGCGCGCACGCGTAGGCCTGGAAGGCATGTCTACCAAATGATTGGGTCATGACAACAATATGTCACGGGCTCAAGTTGCAGTTCACAAAAAGATTGTCCCACTTCACAGGGGTGTTGCAATCTAAGATTAACCCTACACGTGCACACGTGCTAAGGGAGGAAGTTTTGACAATGTTGCAAAAGGGAGTGATTAGTTTGGTCTCAGGACGCAAACTACGCTCTGGCCACTACAACAAGTACTTCCTAGTGCCCAAAAAGGATCATTCCCTAAGACCGATTCTGGATCTCAAGGCTCTCAACAAAATAATTAAAACCTTTAAGTTCAAGATGCTTACACTATGGCAAGTTATCCAGTCTGTGAGACCAGGAGACTATGCATATACAGTGGATTTAAAGTATGCTTATTTCCACATAGGCGTGTGGAGGAAACACAGAAAGTTTCTCCGCTTTGCGTTCAAAGAGAATGCTTATGAATTCAAAGCCTTACCCTTCGGTTTAAAGACTGCTCCTCGTACATTTACTAAATGTTTGGATGCAGCCCTGACCCCCTTTAGGAATCAAGGACTCAGGGTCATGAATTACTTGGATGACCTGCTGATTCTGACTGGAAGCAGAATGCAGGCCCAGTCACACTCATATAGGGTGATCTCTCACCTGGAGTCTCTCGGTTTTGTCATAAACCTACAAAAAAGCGATCTAACTCCATCACAGGTTACCGTATCTCTGGGAGTACAGATCGACACTGAGCATGGCTCTCGAAGGAACGAGTTTCCTCCATTCGCCGTTGCCTGGAAAGATTTAAACTGGACCAACGGGTCCCTGTGAAGACCTGCCAACGCCTTTTAGGCCTCTTGGCGGCAGCCATTCCCTGTGTGCCATACGCATTACTGAAAATGCGGGCCATACAAGTATGGCTAAACCGACAGACACAACCTGCCCCGACTAATCAAGCAGGAAAGGTTAGATTCAGAGTGTCTGAGGGCCCTGGAATCTTGGAGAGACCTGTCCGTTTTCACGGAAGGGCTCTCACTGGGAAGGGTGTCGTCTCGTGTAGTCATCATGACGAACGCCTCTAAAACAGGATGGGGGGCGATCTGCAGAAATCAGAACGCCCGCGGCCTTTGGAATGAATGGGAAGCGAGATTACATATCAACTTCCTGGAGTTGCTGGCCCTATTCCTGTCATTAAAATATTTCTTCAGTAAAGGTCTGATTGCTGGACTGCACATCTTGTTGAAATCAGATAACAGGACCACAGTGACCTTCATCAACAGAGAGAGAGGGACAAGGTCTCGGGCCCTCCTCAGACTGATGCAAAGGATGCTCACGTGGTGTGCTCCAAGAATCTTGTCACTTAGGTCGACACTTGTCCCTGGTGATTTAAATTATGGAGCAGATACCCTCTCAAGAGGCCCTCTCTTGGCGTCAGAATGGAGCCTGAACCCACGGATTGTGGAACAGGTCTGGTCATGATTTGGGAGAGCCTTTGTGAGCTTGTTCGCTTGCAGGGCTAGCTCACAGTGTGACCTCTACTTCTCCTTGAGGGAAACAGACGCACCTTTGGGAATGGATGCTCTGGCACATGATTGGCCAGCAGGAGTGCTCTACTATGCCTTTCCACCTGTCCCCCTGATTGGGCCGACACTGGAACGTGTGCGCCAGGGAGCCATACCTGTCAAGTTTTGGATTTAAAAATAAGGGAAATTTTCTGCCGGGTACGCCGAGCCATCCCACTAGCCCAGGGATCTGCAACCTTTATGATCAAAAGAGCCATTTCTGCCCCTTTGTTCACAAAATTAAACGTTTCCGGAGCCACAATACCTGCTACAACTGGGATTCTCAACTGGTGGCCCACAGACCACTTTAAGATTGTTAAAGGACAATTTTCTGACCGGTAGTTTTCTGGCCATTGTAAAGCTGAAAATATCTAATGATTTGTTGATATTTTTACATTTTAAGACTAAAAAAGACCAGATTATCATAAAGAAGGAAAAATAATGTGATCTTTCCCAATTAAAAAATAAAATAATGAACTATGCAGGTCTAGGTAAATTATTTTAATTGTGGAAAAATTAAATATCCTACTTCGAATAAATAAAGTTAACTTATGTTTTACTCCTATTAGTTCTAGTATTCACACATTTGCAAAGGAAATGACAGGAAAAACTGCTAAAACTAGCCCTTTTTGTTGTTATAAGAACAAATAAAATTCAGTTTAAAGTTAGTTTTGATCAAAGCTTGGAAGAGCCACTGCTGAGGGACCAAAGAGCCGCATGTGGCTCCAGAGCCGCAGGTTGCAGACCCCTGCACTAGCCCAACCAAAGTCCAGGACCCCTTACATTTTAAGACAGGTTTACAAGAAATCTAAAATAACTACCTATCAGCCACATACAAACCAGTTATGTGATCACAATCTGATAGGCCTACCTTTGTGCTTGACGGATTTTTCATGCTGACGGACATCGTTCCTTCCCCCATGAGAGACACTAAAGTCGCAGTTACAAATCTTAAAAAACGCGTAATAAACTTTAGGAAAGTAAATTCGCTGTCCCATTTTTCAACATATTTACACAAAGTCTTAACTTTTTTCGCAGGGACGCCTCCTCTCTCGTTACTTCTCGTTACATCCATCTCTGTGTTTTTCCGGGTTTGTTCTCGACCGCGCCAGCCCTAACATCGCGAGAACTGCCACCGAGGCTACTGCAGGTGGCAGTTCTCGCGATGTTTGTGACAGAGGCACCGGAATGTTTTTTTTTATATTTTTTAAATAATATTATAATACGGGAGATTTCCGGGAAAATAATAATTCGGGATGACGACGGGAAAGAGGGGTAAAATACGGTAGTTTCCCGGCCAAAACGGGAGACTTGACAGATATGCAGGGAGCTCTCTCCCTGATCCTTATAGCCCCCAGATGGCCATAGAAACCGTGGTTCCCGAAGTTGATTTCAAAGTTATCAGGGATACCATGGCAATTGCCTCCTCACAGGGATCTGCTGACTCAGGCACGCGGGCAGCTTCTACACCCACGTCCAGGGTTGTGGCAACTTTCAGCCTGGCCTTTGAAGGGAACTAGCTGAGAACCTAAGGCTTTGGTTGCTTTATCCCAAAACAAACAGTTACAACATACACAAGGGTACCCCATGGTGTTTATGTTTTGCCTAGGATATGTTTAATGGAAGGGTTTTTCCCTCTCCCTAACTGATCTCCAACATCAGGATGGGCCCCACTTGTCAGTCGTGCCCTATATGTAACAGGAAGTAAAAAGGTTTTTCACCTTAGGGACTTGGGAGGTTACCTTGTGCTTGACCTGGGTCTTCTGCCTCCACATTTTGTCACCCAATTACTTGTGACATAATGGATCCCTTGCTCCTCCTGTTTTCTCAGGTTGTTCCAGTGAGAAAAGGGAGATGATGAGTACTCACACTAGTGGAGCACGCTTAGGCTGTCTCTAGCTGGTGTTGTTTATCTATATAGCACTGGCTTTCTCAAAACTTCCTCCACCTAAACACAGACAAAACTGAATGCATTTTATTTAGTGCCCCCGGTGACATCAGCAACATCCTTCCCAGTCCCAGTTTTGGTTTTCCCCTCTCCCACTTTAACCCGGTGGTCAGAAATCTTGGAGTGCAGCTTGACTCTAACTTAACGCTTGATAAACATATCACTTCTGTTGTCAAGACCAGCTTCTTTCAGGTTTGTCTGCTCTCTAAAGTAAAGTCACTCCTCAGCCGTAGTGATCTGGAGAAGACCATCCATGCCTTTGTGACATCCAGACTTGACTATTGTAATGCTTTGTATGTTGGAATTAATCAATCCTCCATCTCCCATTTACAACTTGTACAGAACTCTGCCGCCCGCTTTTTGACCAACACACGAAAATATGAACACATCACTCCTGTCCTGTCCTCTCTACACTGGCTCCCGGTTCAGTTCAGGATACAGTTCAAGCTGCTCCTGTTTGTTTTCAAAGCTCTGAATGGACTCGCACCTCTGTACATCTCAGAACTTTTGAAAGTCCATCAGCCCGGCAGAGCTTTACGATCTGCCAGTCAACACCTGCTGGAGGTGCCTCGCTCGAGGTACAAACAATGGGGAGACCGGTCCTTTTCTGTTGCCGGCCCAAAAGCCTGGAACAGCCTCCCCCTTGAGCTGCGTGCCACCTCTGATCTGACTCTGTTTAAATCCAGACTGAAGACCCACTTGTTCAAAAAAGCTTTCAGTGTGTAACTTTTATTACTTTGGTATTTTAGTATGTAGCTTTTTTATTTCCATTGCCTCCTTTTATTGCTGTTACTTTTATTCTATTTTCACTGATTTATTGTACCGGTTTTTATATTTTCTGTCCTGTTAAGCAACTTGGTCAATGTAAGGCATTGTAGGAAGTTGCTATACAAATAAAGTTTATTATTATTATTATATGCCCAGTTGAAACATCAAACTGATGTTCTTTACATTTGGCATTTTTTCCTCTCAGCCTATGCTCTCTACATATCTTGTAGAAAGCAGTCGGGAGATGCCTGTCTTTTTTAAGGCGGATGTTCTCAATTGCATTTTACTGAGCATTTCAAGGGCGTGAATGAATTACGTTCCCATAGCAAGTATGTTGCACCGAGTGACTGACTGATAAGGGAACTGAAATTTATGCACCATAACTCATGTTCCCTGAAGGAAGGGAACGTGGTGCAACATATCCGGCCCTTTTCAATGCTGAAAGCTCAGTGAAGTGCAATTTTGGAGAAAGATGGATGGGCGTCGGCCGCTTAAATACCCAGAGGGCGGGGCTTCTGGCACGACGCTGACGCCCTAGCCGTAAAGGCGTGATTGTGTTCCTTCAGGTAATCGCGCGGGGGCGCAATTCCCATAGCAAGTATGTTGCACCTCGTTCCCTTCCTTCAGGGAACATGAGTTATGGTGCATAACTTTTAGTTTCAAAGTCCTCTGCACTGAACATTGGTGTGGCTATTCCCTTGACATTGTTAAATACTGTATTGTGTACTGTGTAATATTTCAGTCCCACTTTACAATAGACTCCTGTTAGATATGGCTAATAAAAAGTTTATAGATACATTATTAATTCCTCTATAAACACATTTTGAATCGTTAATAATTGTTTATTATGCATTAATTAAGGGTAACAAAGACAAAACTGACCAGTTTGCCAAATAGTGAGCCAAACCTGCCAACATCTGCCAGCATATAATATTGTACTGTATCACTAAGTACAGTATCTATAACTAATATTATATGTTAAAAAAAATACGTTTACAAATACTATTGTGTTTACAAGGTAGTAACTTAGTCTGAAATGTTTAATGTAACAACTCTAGACGAAAAATATATAGGTGAACAGGTTTGGTTCACTATTTAGGAAGAAACTGATCCGTTTTGTCTATATCACCATTAATTAATGCATAATAAGCAGTTATTAATGATTTATAAAGTATCTATAGTGGAATTAATAGCATATCTATAAACAAATTATCTATCTATAAGGGGAGCCTTGTTGTAAAGTGGTACCAATATCGGTACTATACTTCATGCATGAGGAGCTTCTTTACAGTGCATAAAGATACAAGATACAAGAGCTTATATTAACATTGCACCAGTTCTCACCAATACAACGTGATAATGTATACACAGTCGTCCAGAAGAGGGAGAGAATGTAAAGCTGCTGCATATTCAAACACATGACATGTTCTTCAGCGCGGCCTCTCTCATCCGTCTCGGGATGAAGGTCAAATCAGATATGGAAAAAAGGAAAACACAATAGGTATCATTTGTGATATTCAAAAAAAGAATCTATCAAAGATTGCCTTAAGACACTCTATGATAAAGTCCCAAAAACTCTATCAGCATTAAGCACATCCAGACAAGACATTGTTGCAGTTTGACGACATGCAAGGAGATCAAAGAGTCTGTGAGCAACATTCAGATAGCACAGTTCAGCAGTTGTTCAGCTTGGCGCCTCCGAGCACACCCACAGAGATCTCTGGGGGGGGGGGTCAGCAAGGTCTCTCAGCTTCACTCCAGGAGAATAGTTTCCAGACAGCCTTCTTTTCAAGGTCGTGTGCAGAAACCAGATTAGATAGTCTTTTGTTTATCTTCAATCCAGGCCACAGTGTTCTTTTTGACTGCAGCCTTCCAAGTCCAGGTGCTGTTCAGGTCCAAAATCGCCGAATCATATGAGGTTCCGAGCTACGAACCCCCATCTGTGCCCTGATTGAGGCCGGGCGGCTGTAAACGAGTTCCAAAGCGCACCGCAGGTCCGCGGTGGTCTACCGCCGCTCCCATCGTGCGATTCAGTTCGTACAACAGCTGGGATGAGGAGCTCACAGCCCGGATCAGAGAATCTTGCTGATCAGGAAGTTTGGCCAGCGCGCTGATAGCCGCCGAAGTCTTCCTGAGCTTCCAGTAGCAGACAGCTCCGCTGACGCCAAAAAACAGAGCAGCTGCCACCAATATCCCAATAATCCACAAATCTTCCACGTCTTCGACAGACAAGACGGTCAAACACATAGGTTGCCACTGTCCCCACGAGTCCATCATGTATCCGACAGCGTGCGTGTCAGAGGGGCAGACCGCTTCTCCTGGCCCGGTCCGCTTCGTGGAAAAAATCTTATCTATAGAGGAAACAGCCCAATTTATTAAATCCATCGCAAATTGGTTCGAGTGAGCGCTGAAGAGTCACAGACGAGACAAAAAGCAAGCAGGGAGGAGGAAAACTTAAGGAGGGTAGGAGCAAAAACATATGTGACTTGCTTTGCCGAGAGCGGAAGTAGAAAGTTTTTGACTTCAAACTTTTTTGAATTTGCATAAAGTTTGATTTAGAATCCTGAATCTGAATGTATCCACAAGGTTTGTTGCTCTTAAATACAATCCTCAGCCGACTGTATTCAGATTTGTGAATATTTTTTTATTATATAGTTAAAATAAATTGTGCAGTTGCATAAAACACAATGAATTGTCCTCATAATAACAAAACATATCTGTGTATAACTACAGTACAGTATATTTGTTTGACTTCACCCACATATTTTTAAATGTTTTTAAGGAATTAACATTTTCTGTGTGCATGTGTATTGTTGTCAAACTCTGTGAGGTGAAAACCTTTTGCACTCTTGTATATGTTTTCAGTTTTCTTTATGGAGATAAATTAGTCTCAAAAGTAGTCACACAAGCATATAACAACATTTGGATGTAAAAGATAAAATCCACAAGAGTACCACAAGTTTTACAAATGTGCACAGCCAGTCAAAAATGTGTACCACAAGATTCACAAAATGCAAGAACAGTTTTTTTTTCTTTCAAATATACACATTTCCAAATGCAAAAGTAGGGAAATACAGTGTGTCAGGGATGCACAATATTATCAGCATGGTATCAGTATCGGCTGATGTTAGCGTTAAAGTTAAATATCGGATATCGGCCATTCCATCAAAATAATTCACAAGGTGCTGTTTTTGTATGACAACCCAGTGACAAGGATGTCTGCAGCGCCAGCACATCGTGAAGACGCCATGCCCGCCTACCTGATCTGATCACGGAAGAGATTAATAAGTCAAAATGTCGGCGATGTGGAAGTTTTTTATTTTTTTGATGAAGATATTGAATTCTGAAGATTTTTGGACTACGTTGAGCCTCGCTACATCGTCCCCAGTCAGAGCTTTTTTTTCTTCTATGTAGCCTTACCCAAGTTACAAGCTGTCATTTCTTACGTCTTTGAGAAGCTCATAGCTGACAGAACTTGGGTGAGTTTTACCACGGACATTTGGACATCGTGTTAACCCCGTTAGCATGATTAGTTTTACAGCACACTGGTTAGACAAAATGTTTGAACTTAAAAAGGCTGTCCTTCATGTACAAGAGTGCAGAGAATCCCACACCGCAGCTAGAAATCTGGAAAAAGCCTCCACAAGTGAGACAGCATCGCAGGTGACTATTGTTAATAAATAACAGTCAACGCTTTTCATTTAATATAAGTTAAAGTGCTATGTATGTCATATGGCTGTTACGGAATATATTGCATGTCACCAGCTCTTACAGCTGTTACACATTTTTTGTACCAAATACGCCTAAATAAGTGGGCTTTGTTCTGACAAAGGAAAGTATATTAAAAATATCGGTATCGGTTATCGGCCAAATACGTTTTAATGTCTCGGCATATTGGCTATCGTCCAAAAATCCAATACCGTGCATCCGTACTGTGTGTACAAATTGTCAAACACATACACAAAATTACCTGCTGATGACAGAGCAGTCAACAATAATAAATAAAAAAAAATGTGACTTTTGAAAGTTATAAATGGAATGCTGCATTTGAGGCTAATTAAAAATCTGGGGCATCTGAGCCTAACAGATTGACAGTTATTGGGAATATACATATTTCTAATTTGGCACAGTAGTTCATTCACCCAAACAGTCCATAAAATTTACAAAAACTACAGGAAAATTATAATTTCCAGTACACATTTTTTTCTGCACTCATTTGCAAAACTTGTGTTACACTTCTTGATGTTTTTTTTTACCAATACAGTACAGTACTTATACATTTGTGTGAATACCGTATTTCCAGTGTATAAGTCACAGTTTTTTGTATATATTTGTCAGCCCTGCAATTACACCAAAGCGACTTGTATACATTTTTTCTCCATATTCAAAACACAATTTTTGACTGACGCTTAAACTTTCTAAGAACTGCAACAGCAAATCCTCCCATGCGCACTTGCTTCACTCTGCTGGTGCAGACAGAGGAACGCTTGTGAGTTAGCAGCTCTGGCCGCGATGGATGGATCGATGGATCGATCTATTGATGGATGGATGGATGGATGGTGCTGCACCGCCCAGGCAAAATGAAGCTGTTTGGACGATTAAATAAATGCAAAATAAACGGGTCAGCAGTGACGCATAATAAATGCGACTTATATGCCGAAGCAATTTATATGCCGGAAAATACGTTACTTTAGAGACTGATTTATCTCCATATTCTTGTGGCCTCCACAATTAGGACACTGTAGAATGGAGGATTAAAAGCTTTAATATGCAGTGGCGGATCGTGGACTTTCCACCGGGGAGGCTATAACCAAAAAAAAAAAAAAAAAACAGAAGCATACGAAATAGGGGAAATTGGTTAATTTCAGACTCTTTATTTTCTTATGTAAAGTCAAATCAGTGAGATGATTCAGTTTTGTTTGGTGTTAATTTTCATGAAGGAGTGTGGGAGTGGCAGATTATTTTGAAGTTTCAGTCGGAACAGCTGATTTTTGTTTATACTGTACAGCATGCACCTGCACTTCTGAGCTGATGTTTCCAAGCGAGTTTTATTTTACTGGTGTTTACAAATTGATTTTGAACATTCTCATATTTCTAACCTTTGAAAAATAATTTAAATAACTCTCTTGTGCATGCATAAGCTCCCGTTTAGACAGGGGTTTGTTACAGGCAGGGCTGGATTTAGGAGGATGGGGGCCCCTGGGCTTGAGTCAACATGGGGGCCCATATATATACCGGTACAC
>JBBPBX010006730.1:12683-22791 GCA_038048925.1 Garcialebias charrua
TATATATATATATATATATATATATATATATATATATCAGTATGTTTGTTTGTTAGTTTTGCTTTGATGAGCAGAAAATGACTGAATAGTAAGTTTTCACAACTCACAACTTTAATATGCCAGTTGTCACAAACTACAAACAACCCTGAACTGGTTAAATACAAAACCACATGTTAGGGTTTGAAACTAGAATATAATGCTTGCATCACAAAATAAAATCACTGAATAGCTATTGTTGCCAGGACTTCAACACAAACTTCCCTGCGCCACTGTCTCATTTGATGCATCATGTGTCTCTTGTAAAAGCAGAACGTCAATGCTTTTATACTTAATGGTTTGGTAAACCAGTGCGCGCTTCACAGCCTCTCTAGCTCCGTTGATTTTTAAAGATGCTATTTTAATCCATGTTGAGTGAGATGTTTAAAAGTGGGTACAAAAAGAGTATAAGAAAAATTAAAATGCTGGTGTTCATCATTTGTTCAGAATTGTTTTCTGACTTTGCTCATTATTTTCTTTAATCTGAAAATTTCTTGGTCAGTGAACCCAGATTCTGTTTTGTGCCTTATGTAATGTCTGGCTGAGTCATAAGTTCTCAGGTTTGGAAAGTGACTTTCAACTTTAACTCCTCTCAGTCCTTTTGCCTGTTTGAGGGAAGACAGTAAAGTTTCCACAGGATAACAAGGCTCAGTCAGCCTGTGACACAGAGGCTTCACTGAACTCAGAGCACCAGCCTCACTGTCACTGTCCACTCCCTCATCTCTGCACACATTTTGCTGGCCCGTGCAGCCACTTCAACATTTTTTCTCTTCCCTCGTTTCTGGTTGGGGCCCCCAGCTCCATCTCCTCTAGCCGCCCCTGTATGGCTGCTCCCTCTACACCAGCTCCTCTCACTTTTCTTTCCTGCAACCTCCACCTCCGCTTTCTCTTCCTTATCACCAGCGGCGGGTGGGGGACCGGCCGCAGCCACGCACCCCACCCCCCTCCCCCGCCGGCAGCGGACCGGCTGCGCGCACCCCCCCTCCCCCGCCGGCAGCGGGAGGGGACCAGCCGCGCTGATGCGTATAGATAAAATCATCCAGTTTTACATGAAACCTGACAAGAACAGTTTTCTCCTGTGTGAGACAACGTGTTTGAGACTAAAAAAAACTTAGGGGGCAGGGCCGGAGACTCTGGGGGCCCCTAAAATCCCGGGGCCAGGGGCTCCAGCCCAGGGTAGCCCCTGCGAAAATCCGGCACTGGTTACAGGTGTATTGTACAGCAGGCCCATTCAATAAGATGATGCACATGAGCTGTACCTGCTGCGATGAGCCCAGATTATGACCAGTGCACGTTTTTTATGCAGATTAAAGAGGATTCAGTTCAACACTCGTCTTCTGGTCATCATTAAACACAACGCAGAGTGAACTATAAGTAGAATTAAAACAAACTGACAGGTTGATATTATTTGGTCCGAGCTGAATTAATATCCAGCCAAGTTCAACACGGTTTTCTCTTTGCTGGATTTGAATATCCAGGTGTGTCTGGCCCCAACCTCTTCACCTCCAGTTTTTCCTCAATAAACATTAAGGAAAAGGGGTTATTGATTAAATAATCCACCTCGTTAATTTTTTCATTCAACCTTTATTTAGATAGATAAGTCACATTGAGCCTCAAAGACTCATTTACAAGTGAGATCTGCTTAGACAGACAAAAACAAATGAAATTAGACACATTAGGAGATGGAGGCGAAAAAATTCCTATTAAAATCTTTCTTCATAACTGAGATTTTTTTTAAATATAAAAATAAAACACCTCCCACAAATAAGCACATAGTGACGGAGACATTCTGCAGAGGGGGGAGACACCGAGAACAATGAGCAATGTTCATAGAAGCTCTCGAGGTCACCGTAAGAGTTCTGATAAGGATGGAATAATCAACAGCTCCCTCCGATGAGATCCGTAAACATTCTCGAGGATGTCGGGGAATGGCCAAGGTCATCGCTAATGAGAATCCAAGAGTCCTGAAATGATGACAGAATGTTTATTCAGCTGGTTCACTCTGGTTGACGGTGGAGTTCCCCGAAGTGCGGGGTTGAGCGTCAGATTACATGTCCTCCAGGCGTATTCAGATATGGTGGCCTTGAAGGCCAGTTGGGGAAGCCAGATTTAGATAAACACACAATTGTTTTGAGTACAGGCAGAACATAATGACATCTACCTTGAGTCTGTGTTGGTCCAAAAACAGTTCTGAAAATGTCCAAAATTATGTGGCCACACACGATGGAATGTACCTGTGTAAAAATCCCTGAGATCTGATCCATTCTGCCCAAGGCAACTGAGTCTGGGTACACAGGCAAGAACCAAGCCATCACAAAGGCAAGCAGCATGATCAGGTCTCAATTTGCTGCCGACGACTTCCTTAATTGTAGATAAAACCAGCAACCAGCTGAATCCAAAAAGAGGGAGCCAGTTATTGTAAATCCAATTAAATATGCGTTCTTTAAATCCACAGATGACAGCAGAGATAGATACTTCATCAAGTCTTCAAGTCCATGAGATATCCAGCTGTGTGTATGCCAACAGGGCAGATTGGCTCGCCTAAAGCCTGTCGTCTCTTTGAAGAAATATTATCAAATTGTGTAGAGGGACCAACTGGCCGAATATATCCATAGTTTTTTGTTCGGAAGATATGCAAGAGAGGATCAGAAGATGTTTCACAGACAGACAGAGCAGTAATGCCGGGTTCCCACCGAACGCGTTTCGAGCAGCCGGTTTACATTCAAAGTCTATGTGGCAGCGCATCATGGAGTGGCGCGGCATGGCGTGGCGCGTCTTCAGCAGTTCAAGCAGCGCGGCAGTGAGCGGTAGCTGTTTTCCACGCCCACGTCGCGTCCAAGCAGCGACTGTCGGAGTTCAACAAAATGAACTTTGACCTACTTCGGCTGCTCGCCGCGTTGCAGCAACCAATCGGGAGAGACTCTGCTATGTGATGACGCAACGACGACAGGACTTTTTTTGGACTTTTTAAACTTAGCCCAACGAGCCTCCATGAAGAAACCAGCCTCCGGTAAGAAACTTGGCATTTTTACAGTTGCCGCTGTCCGCTCGAGCGTACGATCACCCAAAAATAAAAAAAAACGTTTTAATCTCAACAAAGACTTTCGGAGCTGCAGTTCGGCTCGTAGAAAACCCACTCAAGTAGTAACGAGGCTCACGAACAGCTGATTTTATCTGCCCGGTGTACAAGAAAAAACAAACTTGACCGGAAAAGGAGCCAGACGCTGCTCCCACTGCGCATCTTCAGACACGTTCGATGTGAACAGACTTCTGTTGACAAGCAGTCAACACAGTGTGGTAGGAGCGTTTTTGATGCTCAAAACGCGTTAGGTGGGAACCCGGCATTAAGCAAAGTGGTGTGGGAGGGTGAGCGTCTATCCTCGGCATAAGCTTAAGCCTCCAGTATAGCTCTGTGTTGGGCCGAACGCCGCTGCATGCCGTATGAGCGCCGCGGCACAAGCCTTTGAACGCGGGCGTGAATGCGCCAAGCTCAAATTTTACGACCGTCTATGCGCGCGCGTCGTCTCACAATAAATTGCCTGGCGCTGGACTGTTTTGTATGAGACACAAATGTATTAAATTCCTCTTCTTCATCGCTGATCTGGACTTTTCTTTTGTTTTTTTGCCAAAAGTCAAGTGATCGCTTGAAGCGGTCACCATTCGCTTCCTCCTCCGATGAGGAGGAATGAATGAATTTGTCACGAGCGAGCCAAATGTCCAACGGGGATGCGCGATGTTCTAAATATTTCCTGGTGGGCTGCAGGACCAGCGCTCCCTGTTTTTATTTTATTTTTTAGAACTTTTTATTAACATATAAACACAGAAAACCGTTGCACAGCCCTCTGCCTTTTTTTCTCCCACCCGACCTGTCAATCAATTCAGTAGGCGTGTCAGCAAATGACCAATCAGCGACCTCAATTTGTCCCGTAGGTAAACGCTCCGCCCTGCTGCTGCTCAAATTATGTCAAGAATGTGGAGCTTCACGCTGGAGCTTCACTGATTCACGCTGAGCTATACTGTGAACTGCCTGCGTTGCACGCGCGCGTCGAGCGGCGTGCTGCCCAACGCACAGCTATACTGGAGCCGAGTAACATTGCTGCCATCACGTCCAGTCTACACCAAACCACGCCCACATACACTCACACTCGAGGCACATTATTGTAGTCCATCATCATTGTATGAATCCTGTGGCTGTGGGCGGACCCTGGGCTGACCCGAATTAGCCCCAATGAGCCGCGATATGAGAGGGCGTGGTCAGACGTCTGTCAATCATTCTGAACCATGAAGGAACAGTAAAGGAAAATGGGGCTGTCAGAATTTTAGCCCTTTGGAACGACTCTGGGATTTTCACCAGGTGGTTTGACACCAGTTTTGTTGTAAATTTAACAAAATGTGACAAAAATGTATTTACTTTAAAGTTGTTACAGTATTTTGAAGTTGTTTATTTTAAAATATTTTTTGTAAATGCCAGGAGGGAGGGCTAGCCCTCCTGGCCCATTGATACCAGCCGTCACTGATAATATGTAAAGGAAAGGAGGGAAGAATGGAGCCTGAGATTGACAAACGGATTGGTGTAGTGTCTGCAGTATTGCAGACTCTGTACCGATCTGTTGTGGTGAAGAGAGAGCTGAGCTGTAAGGCAAAACTCTCTGTTGTCTACATTCATACCCTCACCTATGGTCACGAGCTCTGGGTAGTGCCAGAAATAATGAGATAGAAGATACAGGCAGTTGAAATGAGTTTCCTCCGCAGCAGGGGTCTGCAACCTTTGTGATAAAAGGAGCCATTTTTGCCACTTTGCTTATTAATTACGATGTCTGGAGCCGAAAAACCTGCTACAACTGTACTGTCAACTGGTGGCTCATGGGTCACTACAAGTTTGTTGGAGATGGCTTTTCTGGCCAGTGAGGGTGATATTATAAAACGAAAAATGTCTTACTATTATTAACATTTATTGACATTTTTACATTTACAAAAGAAAAGACCAGATTCATTTAAAGAAAGGAAAACTAATAATTTTTAACAATTTAAAAAATAAATGAAAACATCGAACTCTGCAGGCCGATGTGAGTTATCTTAATTGTTGAAGAATTAAGTATCCCTAATACTTAACACTTAGGGGAGTGGTGGCACAGTGGTTAGAGATGGTGGGCCTGTGATCGGAAGATCGCCGGTACAAGCCCCGGTACCGACAACATCAAAAAATGTGGATGGAAAAAGGTGAAACACCCACACCTGCCTCCACCCTCATTCGCCCCACTCTGGGCCCCTGAGCAAGGCCCTCAACCCCCACCATCTGCTCCCTAAACAGGTCTCTCTTGAAAATGAGTTCTCGTGGCTCATTGAGACTACCTGTATAAAGGGTAAATTAAATCCTATTTTAAGCATAAAATTAAAGATGGTTTAAAATAAGGCCAGTTCGTTGGATATTCAATTATATTTTAAAGAAAAATAAAAACTTTTGTTTGCTTTGACTTTTTTTGTGTGTTTTTCTTAGTGTTATCGAAGTTACTCATATTCTTTCTCAGCAGCTTGTCTTAAAGATATTCCAAAACATTTAGGTAGTTTTGAGAGAAAGATCACGCTGTGAGACTGGAAGTTGACTTAAAGTGGCTAACAAACTAGCATGATGTAGTCCAGTGGTTCCCAACTCTGGTCCTTGAGGAACACCATCCTGCATGTTTTAGTCGTCTCCCTGCTTTGACACGCCTGCTTTGAATGAAAGGGTGATTAACAGACTTTGGCAAAACTGAAGGAAGTAATAAAATCACTGCATCAGATATGTTGGAGCGGGGAAACAACTAAAACATGCAGAATGGTGTTCCTCGAGGACTATGGTTGGGAACCATTGAATTTGTAGTCCACATGTTTTACGCCGTGTATTTGTACTATCCTTCACATAATTGAAAATTACTGGAAATCTGCTAAAACTAGCCATTTTCATAGATGGCAATAATTTAAATAAAAATCAGTTTTATGTTAGTTTTGGTCAAAGCCTGAAAGAGCCGCTGCAGCGGAACCAAAGAGCCACATGTGGCCCCAGAGCCCCAGGTTGCAGACCCCTGCTCTGCAGGGTAGATGGACTCTCCCTTAGAGACAGGGTGAGAAGTTTGGTTATCCGGGAGAGACTCAGACTAGAACCGCTGCTCCTCAACATCGAGAGGAGCCAGTTGAGGTGGTTCGGGCATCTGGTTAGGATGCCCCATGGCCACTTCCCTAGGGAGGTGCTTCGGGCATGTCCGACTGGGAGGAGACCCCGAGGAAGACCCAGGACAGGCTGGAGAGATTACGTCTCTCAGTTGGCCTGGGAACGCCTTGGAATCTGTAGTAGTTTGTGTATTACAGTTAGTAAAATTAAGTAGAATTATTCATTTTGTGATGTAGTTTGAAGGTTAACATTGGTTGAACAAACTGTGAAATAAGGGGCAGATGTAATAAGATTTCATCTTCTTTCTGCTCCTTTCATTTTATCCTACTTGTATTCTTGTATCTGATGAAACTGTCTTGTATTGTTCTTTTAAAATGAATGAATAAACATCAAATCAAATCAAATCTTCCCTGAAGAGCTGGAAGAGGTGGCTGTGGAAAGAGACGTCTGGGCTTCCCTGCTCAAGCTGCTGCCCCCACAACCCGACTTTGGAACAAGCGGGAGATGGTGGATGGGTGGATGGATGTAAAGAAATGATACATTTGAGAAAGTGAAATTCATATTAATTAGAACATTGAGAAAAGCTTACCAGTCACATTGACAAAAACGGTGGTGAAGGCAGCCAGTGGTACAGCAGCAACATTTTGAGCTCGAACCCGCAGAATGAAATTCCTGGTGGTCTCGTAGTCCAGGGGTTCTGCCACCAAAATGGAGGCGGAACCATCTTCACGGTTAGGAGTCAAGTAGAAGCGAACAGGCATGTTAGTTTCTGGGACCATCCCGTCTTCCAAATTGTAAGTCACTCTTGGATCTCCAAGAGGGGAGGTAGCTTTGATGTTCTGTGTGTAACAAACACAAGAACAGAAAATAACAGAAAACAGCAGTGTAGTGTATTTTATCTATGATGCTTAATAAAAAAAAGATTACATTTACTTAATGGAAATACATGTACTATCATCTTAGCGTGTGCATGCTCTCGCCGTCTGTCTCAGTCTGTCTGTCTCTCTCCATCTGTCTGTCTCTGTCTCTCTCTCTCTGTCTGTCTGTCACTCTCTCTGTCTGTCTGTCTCTCTCTCTGTCTGTCTGTCTCTGTCTATCTCTCTCTGTCTGTGTCTGTCTCTGTCTCTCTCTCTCTGTCTGTCTGTCTCTCCATCTGTCTGTATGTCTCTCCATCTGTCTGTCTGTCTCTCCATCTGTCTGTCTGTCTCTCCATCTGTCTGTATGTCTCTCCATCTGTCTGTCTGTCTCTCCATCTGTCTGTCTGTCTCTCTCTCTGTCTGTCTGTCTGTCTCTCTCTCTGTCTGTCTGTCTGTCTCTCTCTCTCTCTGTCTGTCTGTCTCTGTCTCTCTCTCTCTGTCTGTCTGTCTCTGTCTCTCTCTCTCTCTGTCTGTCTGTCTCTCATCTGTCTGTCTGTCTCTCTCTCTGTCTGTATGTCTCTCATCTGTCTGTCTGTCTCTCTCTCTGTCTGTCTGTCTGTCTGTCTGTCTGTCTGTCTGTCTGTCTGTCTGTCTGTCTGTCTCTCCATCTGTCTGTCTGTCTCTCTCTCTCTGTCTGTCTGTCTCTCCATCTGTCTGTCTGTGTCTCTCTCTGTCTCTGTCTCTCTCTCTTTCTATTCTATGTCCATCTGTGCCTCTGTCTGTCTCTCTCTGTCTTCTCTCTTTCTCTCTTTCTATTTCTCTCTGTGTGTATCTCTCTGTGTGTCTCTGTCTCTGTTCTATCTCCCTTTCTCTCTTTCTTTCTATCTCTATGTCCATTAGTTTCTCTGTCTGTCTGTCTGTCTGTCTGTCTGTTTTATCTCTCTCTTTCTATCTGTGTCTATCTGTGTATCTCTCTCTTTCTCTCTCGCTCTCTCTCTCTCTCTCTGTGTCTCTGTAGGTCTCTCTCTCCCTCTCTCTCCCTCAACTAAATTATATATTTTTCTTGTGTCAATCCAGGTTAGAAAAAATCCAACAAGTTCAGTCAGGTCATCTGGGCGTTTTTTTATTTTTTTTTTTAGATGTTTCATCCTTCATCCAAAGGACTTCATCAGTCCGAGGAGCCACAAACAAACTCAGTCCCATAAGCAGCACACTCACATAGTGGATCAATCCAAGTTTTACCTGGACTCTTGAGCGTGAACTTTGATGTTTTGAACCACTTTGGCTATGGCTGCCACAGAGGAGTCGACAAGGGAGAGGGCGGGCCCCAGAAACCAGAAAACTGGTTGGCCTACTATGGGAGTGTGCTGCTTGTGGGACTGAGTTTGTTTGTGGCTCCTCCAATTGATGAAGTCATTTGGATGAAGGACGAAACATCAACAAACAAACAAACAAACAAAACAAGTTTAGATGACCTGACTGAATTTTTTTTTTATAAGAGCAACATTTTAAAATTGCTTTTTATTTTATTTAACAGAATTTCCACATCTGCATGTTCTCTGCATGTGTGAGTTTTCTCCAGGTACTCCAGTTTCCTCCCACAGACCAAAAACATGCATGTTAGACTGATTGGTAATTCTAAATTGTCTCTGTGTGTCCCTGTGATGGACTGGAGACCTGTCCAGGTGTCCCCCGCCTCTCACACAAGCCGTTTTCGCATTGGCCAGCCCTCAATGGCCCGGGCCGCCCCTGGTTTGCCCAGAGCCCGAACTGGCCCGCCCGCGTTCATTACGCATTATGTGGAGAGCAAGCCTTGAAGTGGGTGGGGTGTTCACTTGACGTGGGTGGAGTGTTCTTGTGTGCGCGCTTACAGTGTTTTAAGAGCGGACACGCCGCTAAAAAATGTTTGTTAGCTGAATATATATATACCAATGGTGGGGTTTGAAATTGTTCAGTGCCAGCAGTAGCCCTCAGGACAAGAACACAAGTGTAAAATGTTGCTGCTGAGTTAAAACTGAAGTGTGCATCAAAACTAGTTCAAAAGAATCTGCCCGAATGGAGAAGGAAAATGTTCTATAGTCTATAATAAAGAACAGTAAAACATAAAGTTGTGTAAGTTCATGCTCAATAATCCAGGTACCAAATCCAGTTGTGTACTGTTTTACAAAAGCAGCCAACTGTTAATACTCTGTTTATTTTTCTCCCTAAATCAATTGCAGGGGGTTATTCAACATATGATGCCAATTAAAATTAAAAGTGGGATTTATCAGCTTGCATACTGGTGACCTGTATGTACAAAGTATCTATTCAACTTATATATGATAAGAATGAAACATCTTGCAAAGCTCAGAGAGCTGTGAAACATTTCAAATCGCATTGTGTGCTGACTTAGGCCATAAAAACCTGAAATGTTCATGGTGAAGAAATTACCTTCAACTGAGAGTCATTGCATCTTTTTTATAATAATCAAATCAACACTGAACTACCACTTTGAATAATGCAGCTCTCTTTATCAGGAACTCCCTTAGACTCAATGAAGTGCACACATTCCCATATAAATAACTTTCCTCTGTCTTCTCCTCCTGTGTGTTTGCATATTCATCAACAACTATAATGGACTTTATTGCTTTCATTAGATTCTTAGAAAAATACTGTTGTGTCTTATTGTTGTAAAAGAGGAGATTCCTATTAGCAATGAAAAGAAGCAGACACATGCATCCGGTCCACAGAAATAACTAATCAATAGACTTGTGAGTGTTTCTGAATGAGAGCATTTGCCTATAACTGCAGTTCTTTAAAATGCAGCTCCATTGTCCTCTCATACATTACTGTTCAGTGACAATCCAGATTGGCTGAAGTTTCTAAAAATACACCAAAATTACAATATAAAATAAGACGGACTGCTTCTGCTTTCTTAAGATGTGCTATGAAGCAAGGAGGTAAACAAAATGGGAACAGCTGGCTGGAAAAGAGCTGAAGCTGTAGCTGTGCCACAAAATGGGTTTTACCTTGTCTTCAGAATGGCAAACACTATTAATCAAATTTAACATAAACATTTTCATTTTCT
>JBBPBX010006730.1:45218-67528 GCA_038048925.1 Garcialebias charrua
CCGGGGCTGATACTGACTTCATTGACTATGGGTTTGCAGTTGGGTCAGGGATTAGGATCCTTAATTCCCCTAAAAAAACATTCTGTGGTGGCCTTGGATGGTCACCCACTAAACACTTCGTCTCAGATCACTGAACCTGTCACATTACATGTAAGTGGCAATCACAAAGAAACAATAAACTTTTTGGTAATCAACTCTCCTAACTCGCCGATAATATTGGGTGCCACCTGGCTGAAAAAACACAACCCTCATTTTGATTGGAGAGATGGGGAGATTTTAGGCTGGTCTGAGGAATGTTTGTCCTCCTGCCTCATGGACGTTGTGCTGTCTAAAGACTCTGTGACTGTTTCTGAGGATTATTATCCTGATCTCTCTAAGGTTCCCTTTGAATATCATGACCTCAAAGAGGTGTTTAACAAGTCCAGAGCCACTCCCCTGCCTCCTCACCGTCCTTATGACTGCCCTATAGACTTACTTCCCGGCTCCACTCCCTCTTGGGGCGCTCTCTACTCCCTTTCTGCTCCGGAACAAGCAACCATGAGGGACTACATCAGGGATTCCCTCCAGGTGGGCATCATTCGGCCATCTGTCTCTCCAGCCGGGGCGGGGTTCTTTTTTGTTAGTAAAAAGGATGGATCACTCCGTCCCTTCATTGATTACAGAGGTCTCAATAAGATTACTGTTAAGAACAGATACCCTCTACCGCTCAAGAACTCTGCTTTTGACCTTCTACAAGGAGCCAACCTGTTCACCAAGTTAGATTTACGCAATGCATATCATCTTGTCCGCATTCGTGAGGGAGATTAGTGGAAAACCGCTTTTAACACCCCCACCGGTCATTATGAGTACTTAGTCATGCCTTTTGGTCTAACCAATGCCCCCGTCGTGTTTCAGAACTTGGTGAATGACATTCTGAGAGACATGATTAATTGGTTTGTTTTCGTTTGTTTAGACGGCATTTTAATTTTTTCAAAAAGACCTTGCCACACACCGACAACAGGTACGGGCTGTTCTCACTCGGCTACTACAGAATGGTCTCTATGTCAAAGCTGAAAAATGTGACTTTCATGTTTCCACCACCTCATTCTTAGGTTTTGTTATTTCTCCTAATAAGATGGAGATGGACCAAAGCAAGATTACAGCTGTCTTGGACTGGCCTATCCCCAGAGACCGTAAACAGCTCCAACGGTTTCTGGGGTTTGCTAACTTTTATAGACGTTTTATCAAGGGTTACAGTCAAATCTCCAAACCCCTTCATACACTCACATCCACTAAAACACGTTTCTTTTGGACTCCTGTCGCCGATAAGGCTTTTTCCACACTCAAATCTCTGTTCTCTTCCGCTCCCGTCCTCCAGGCCCCCAACCCTGATGAAACTTTTGTTGTGGAGGTTGACGCCTCTAGTACAGGGGTGGGGGCTATCCTAAGCCAACGTAGCCTGGAGGGTCGTCTTCATCCCTGTGCTTTCTTCTCTAGGAGTCTCTCGTCAGCCGAACGAAACTATGACGTAGGCGATCGGGAGCTTTTAGCGGTCAAACTGGCTCTGGAGGAGTGGCGCCACTGGCTGGAGGGCTCAAGGTTTCCTTTCCTAGTGTGGACTGACCACAAGAACCTGGAATATCTCCAATCAGCTCGCCGCTTAACCCCTCGCCAGGCCAGGTGGGCACTCTTTTTCTCTCGGTTTAATTTCACCCTGTCTTATCTCCCGGGCGAGAAGAATGTTAAACCTGGCGCTCTATCTCGTATTTCTGAGGGCGACTCTCCTTCCCTTGTGGTTGAGGAGGACTACATCCTCCCTGAGTCTACCCGTCTAGCTACCATCCATTTAGAATCTGACCTGAAATGTCTCAACCAGTCACTTCCTCCACCTCCTGAATGTCCAAGGGATCGTCTTTATGTCCCTCCTGATTGGGTCAGGAAGGTGATGGAGTTTAGTCATAGCTCTCGTCTCTTCTGTCACCCGGGCCTAACCAAGACCCTCGCTTTGGTCCGGTCCCTGTTCTGGTGGGAGACCTTGGAGTACCATCTGTCTCTGGTATGTTAAGGTATGTTAATACCTTTGTACGTTCCTGTCCCGCCTGTTCCCAGTCCAAAGCCTCTAGGCATCCCCCCTCTGGACTTCTTCGTCCTCTTCCCTGCCCTTCTCGTCCCTGGTCCCACATTGGTATGGACTTTGTCACTGGTCTCCCCAACTCAGAAGGCTACATGGTCATTCTCACCGTTGTAGATCGTTTCTCCAAGATGACTCGTCTTGTACCCCTTAAGAAACTGCTGTCTTCTAAGGACTTAGCCCACATCATGGCCCGTGAAGTTTTCAGACTTCACGGGCTCCCTCTTAATATTGTTTCTGACAGGGGCCCTCAGTTTGTCTCTCTCTTCTGGAGGGAGGTCTGTAGCCTGCTTGGGATTTCCGTCAATCTCTCTTCTGGCTTCCATCCTGAGACTGACGGCCAGGCTGAGAGGGCTAACCAGGAGGTGGAGGGTAAGCTTAGACTCCTTTACCAGCAGGACCCTGAAAAGTGGTCCTCCGCTCTCCCCTGAACATGCCATTAATTCTCTCCCTTCCTCTGCCACTGGTCTTTCCCCCTTTTACGTTGTGTTCGGTTATCAACCCCCTGTCTTTTCTGCGCAGGAACGTGACGCTGCTGTTCTTTCTGCCCATTTAGCGGCCCTCAGGTGCCAGAGGGTCTGGAGGAGAGCCAGACGGACCTTGCTCAAAACTACGGCGGTCTATATTAGGAAAGCCGACTGCCGCAGGACCCCTCAACCCGACTACAAGGTAGGTCAGAAGGTCTGGCTCTCCACCAAGAATCTCCCCCTCAAGGCACAGTCCCGTAAGCTTGTCCCCCGTTTTATTGGTCCTTTCCCCATTTCCAAAATCATCAACCCTGTTTCTGTTCGTGTCTCCCTGCCCAAGTCCTTCTGTGTCCACCCCACGTTTCATGTTTCTTGTGTCAAGCCCGTGGTGACCTCTGGTTTTCACCTCCCTGTTCGGTCCCCTCCTCCTGCCCGCCTTATTGACGGGTCTCCCACCTATACTGTCCGTTGCCTCCTCCGTTCTAGACAGAGGGGCCGTGGCCTCCAGTACCTGGTTGACTGGGAGGGGTATGGCCCGGAGGAGCGTTCCTGGGTTCCCTCCCGCCATGTTTTGGACGGGTCCCTCATCTCTGACTTCCATAGGCTCCATCCGGACCAACCGGGTGGGATGCCAGGAGGCGTCCCTTGAGGTGGAGATATGTCACGATTCATGCCTGTTAGGTTAGATTTTAACATCACTCTGTACACTGCTTGTTGTTTCTGGATTCTGTTCTGTCTCCTGTCGGTAAATGGGTTTAGGTTTGTCTTCATTCTGAAACCGGTTTGTCCTCACCGCTGCACTGATTAGTTTCAAATCAGCTGCACCTGCTGCTACACCCTTTATAAGCCAGACAGACTCTCACACTAGGTATTTGCCAGATAGTCGAAAACTGTTCACAGCAAGTAGTTATCCCGCGCCCGTTTCTGTCCCTTTTCCTGTTTCATGAATCCTCGCCTAATTGATTTCCTGGTTATCTGACGTCTCGCCTGCCTGTACTCCTGCATCTGCCTTCTCCCTCTCGGATTGTCGTTTACTGGATTCACGTTACTGACCCTGGATCGCCTCACTTTGTCTCATCGCCTGTCCCTATTTGGATCATCTGCTCTTCTGCGTCTTGGTGTATTCCTTCACCTGCTGGATTACGTCACCCCTCGCTGCGACCGGCTGTACTCCTTCACCGGCATCAGCCCCTCCCGCAGCGGACCTAATCAGCTGGAGTGTCTCCCCGCTCTGAAACCCCATCCATCTGTGAGACAGTTAGTGGTTACTTCTCATTGACTGTTAAGTTTTAGTTTTCACCATCAGACCACTAACCGTTCTCCTCATCCTACAGACTCGTTCCAGCCAGTGGTCCCTGATCGACACCAGAGCCAATCAGAGCAGAACAAAGAGAAAAATAAAAACTTGATTTAATTGTCTAACTTTTGTGGTGATTTTGGTCCGGTCATTTGGGGTTCGTAACACTAATTTTGTGTTCTATATTACACTGTATGCCTTTAATGTCAGCAGTTTGCCTTGTTGTTTATGTTTATGTTTATGTTAATTAAATTTGTTCATTTTTTTACAAAAGAAACAATACAAGACAATCCCATAAATGATAATGTACAAAATATTTTTTTTTAAATGAAAGGTAGCAGAAAGAAGAATAAATCTTATTATATCTGCCCCTTTTTTCCAACAATCAGATTAAACAATAATAATCTTCAACCAACAGTACAAAATGACTAACTCTTTCTAATTTTCTAACTAATACAATACACATTACGCTATTTCATATATTTTTTTAACACATTTGTTTTGATCATTTTCTTAAATGTAAACATTGACTTGGCATTTTTAACTACATTCTCCAAGCCATTCCATAATCTAATTCCCTGGATTGAGGTAGAACGTCCCTTCAAACTAGTTCTGAATTGTGGTTTTACAAACATCTCTGTCCCCTTAAGATTATAACAACTTTGTCTTTTAACAAAATGCATTTGGATATTTAAAGGTAATGCATTATTTTGAGCCCTATACATAACTGATAAAATATTATAGTCTACCAAATCATGGAACTTCAATAACTTCAGTTGATAAAATAATGTACTTGATGGATGACGGTAATGTTTTCTAGTGATAATTCTTACAGCTCTTTTCTGTAATACAAAAATAGGCTTTGTGATTGTTTTACACACATTCCCCCAAACATCAATACAATAGATTAAGTGTGGAACAATGATTGTGTTATACAACAAATACAGAGCTTTATCATTCAATAGGTCTCTGACTTTGTACAGTACTGCAATCGATTTAGCTATTTTTATTCTTACAGAATTTATGTGTTGTTTCCATGTCAGTTTGTCATCAATGATAACACCCAAAAACTTCACCTCACTCACTCTACAAATCTCAACACCCTCAATTTTGAGTGGAACATCAACAGTTTTCTTTTTATTACTGAATATCATGTAATTAGTTTTTTCTAGATTTAATGATAATTTATTTATTTTAAACCAAGTTTGTATCTTGACAAATTCTGTCTTTATCAATTCCAACATTTGTTCTATATCAGAGTCAGAGTCAGAGAGTCTTTATTGTCATTTGCACCGCATGTGGTACATGTGATGAAAACGAGATTATGTACACGAGGTCCCAGTTACATCCAACAACAAATGAAAGAGAAAAACAGTAATAACATCTAGAACTAACTAAGAAAAACATCAACTAGTAATACACTAAGCCTAATATAGTGGGAATAAACAGCAGCACGAACATGAGTTTGTATGAGCAGATGGTCACAGATGAACACAGATGAACACAGCAACAAGAAAACAGATCAGCATCAGTATGATGTGATATTTTGCAGTGTTTATTTTTTATTTTATTTTTATTTATTCAAATAAAATAAAATAAATAAAAATAAAATAAAAAATAAACACTGCAAAATATCACATCATACTGATGCTGATCTGTTTTCTTGTTGCTGTGTTCATATCCATATCTTCACCTAAACAGAAAAATGTGGTATCATCAGCAAAAAGTACACATTTAAGGAGTCCTGACACATTTACCAAGTCATTCACATATAAAATAAATAGCTTTGGTCCAAGTACAGAGCCTTGGGGAACTCCACATGTGATATTACAGAGGTCAGATCTTACATCATTTATTTGTACAAATTGTTTCCTATCTTTCAAGTAGCTAGATACCCACTGTAATGCTGGTCCTCTAATACCATATTTGTTCAGTTTTTCAAGGAGAATGGTGTGATCAATAGTATCGAATGCTTTTTTTAAATCAACAAAAATACTGATACAATATTGTTTTTGATCGACAGCAGTAGTTATTTGTTCCATTAATTCCATGAGAGCCATTGATGTAGAGTTTTTTGCTCTAAACCCATACTGACTGTTGCTTAGAATATTTTGTTTATCTATAAATTGATCTAGTCTGTTTACAAATAGTTTTTCAAGAATTTTTGAAAACTGTGGTAACAAGGATATAGGTCTATAATTGTTGAACACACATTTATCACCATTTTTAAAAAGAGGAACTACCTTAGCTACTTTCATATTATCTGGAAATATTCCTGTTGAAAATGATAAATTACATATGTATGTAAACGGCTCAATAACATGGCTCATTATGTCCTTTACAAACATCATATCCATGTCCACCCAGTCTTTTGATCTCTTGTCTGTAAGATTTTTTACTACATTCATTATTTCCTCTTTGTTAGTTCCATTTAGAAAAATACTATTTGCACAACCTGTAATTGAATGGATCACATTATTATCTACTTTTGGTATTTTAGCTGCAAGGCTTGATCCAACATTCACAAAATATTGATTAAATCCATTTACAATTTCATTTTCATCATGAATTTCATCGTTGTCTTTTACAAAATATTTTGAAATACCAGTTTTTGTTTTATGATTCTTCAGGACACTATTCATTACTCGCCATGTTGCTTTCATATCACCATTACTTTTATCTAATAATTTACTATAATATTCTTTCTTATGTTTCCTTATAATCCCTACTAATTTATTTTTATACTTTTTATATTTTTCTTCAGCGCTCTGACTTCGCAATTTCAAGAAACATGAATACAAATAATTCTTTTTTTACAAGCATTTCTCAACCCTTTTGTCATCCATGGTTGATCAACCGTATTTCTCTTTGTGTAATTTGTTTGCACACAATTCTTTTCATACAGAGCTTCCAAGATATTCATAAACTCATCATATGCTCTGTTTGCATCATCAACATACACTTCATTCCAGTCTTGTTTATCTAGATCCTCTTTTAATTTTTCCAAAACTTTTTTGACATGTTTATGATCTTGTTCTTCGTTGTAACCGCTCTTGTGATGCTTTGATCATTTTTATAGATTGTGAAAACTGGTAAATGATCACTTAAGTCGGTCGTTAAGATACCACCTATCACGTCCCCATTTGTTATATTTGTGAAAATATTATCAATTATTGTGGCACTATGAGTTGTAATTCTTGTTGGCTTTGATATCAATGGATACATATTTAAACTGTACATTGAGTTTATAAATGTGCTTATGTTATTTGAATCTGTTTTATTTCCCATATCAATGTTAAAGTCTCCACACAAAAAACATTTTTATTAAAACTCTTCTCCATTAGCTCCAAGATTTTATCCGTGAATATTTCTATATTTGCTCCTGGTGATCTATATACACAACTTATTATTATGTTTTTATCGTTTTTGTTTATTATTTCTATTGTTATCATTTCCATAATATTATCAACTATTATTGACATTTCACTATTTAATTTACATTTTATTTCATTATTGACAAATAGAGCGACTCCACCACCTCTTTTATTATTTCTGTTCATATGATATAATTCATACCCCTCGATGTGAATATTACTTGTGTTATCATCATTGAGCCATGTCTCTGACAGCGCTATTATCGTAAAAGTTCTATTTAACTGTTTTAAGTAATCTGTTATTTTGGATATGTTTGCATTTATACTTCTGCTATTAAAGTGAATAATAGAGAGAACTCCATTTGATATATTGATGTCATTAAACTGCTCTTCATTATAATATTCGCTATCTTTTATTACAGGAAAAAAAATTGCATCAATCACATTTTCAACATTATATATTTTAGGTTCTGAGTCTTCGTATGTTGTCATGTTCTAATGTATTTGTTCATTTCACTGTATATTTTATCCATTTTGAGTGTGAGTTGTTTCATTGATTTGTAATTTTTCATCTCCTGAGTTCATCCAGATCCTTCAGCTCTTTTATCATTTTAGGCTGAGACCCTTCCTTTGTTTTGATAAAGATGTATCCATTTCTTGTCCATGTTGATGCTATTTTGTTCTGTTTTTTTAACAACCTTGCTTCATGTGCAATGTTTCCATTTTTTTGGTTAGATGTTCATTTATGTAAACGTTTGATCCCCGCAGATTTTTTTTGCTTGCATAACATAGTTTTTTAACTTCCTGCTAATGAACTTGACGACTACTGACGGTTTGAATCTTGGTGATTCGCTGGGCAGGGTATGACAGAACGAAATGTCCCCATAGTCTATGTCAATGTTCATGTCCTGTAAAAAAGTAACTACATGCTGCTCCAGAGTCTCTAGTTCTTCCTGAGGTGTATTCTCAGTTTGGTCATTGTTAGTAGGAGCTCTTTTATATGTCCGACACTTACTAACATCAAGTCCTGAGATCACCACGTTGTCTTGCTTTGTGTATTGTTCTAAGTCATCTATTCTTTGTTCCAGTTCAGCAATTTTATTCTTTTTGCTAATTATCAGTTCTTTCAGTTCTCTTATTTCATTAACCAGACCGGCCTGGGAATCCATTTTTGCTGATAATTTTTCTATTTGTTCACCCATAAAGTTGAGTGATTGTTTAAAGTCTTGCATTTCTGCTGAGTTGTTTCCCTCCGAGTCTGGTGACTTTTGTCCTCTATTTCTCATACTTACAGAGTTTGTAATCTAGTGGTAGCAGGTCTCTGGTTTGTTTGTTGAACCACGTGGCCCTTCCACGAGGCTCACAGGCCTAACGATGGTGGCTGTGGCCTAGCAGTGCAGCACCCAGATCAGCAGTTATTAGATCAGAACTCACGGTCTCAGCAGCCTGCAACACTCAGATCTGTTATTCGAAGAGGTTTGCTCACTAGCCCGGCTTAGACGGCGGTCCTCCGGTTCACGCACGACGCTTGGCCTCCTCCGGTCGCCGTAGCTCCGATGTTAGCCCAGTTAGCACAGCACGTAGCTCCAGGCGCAGCTCCGACGCCAGTCCAGCCCAGGCGGCGGTCCTCCGGCTCGCGCACAATGCCCGGCCTTGCTCGAAGCTCCAGGCGGCGGTCCTCCGGTTCGCTCACGTCGCTCGGCCCAGCTCGAAGCTCCAGGCAACGGTCCTCCGGTTCGCGCACGTGCTCGGCCCAGCTCGAAGCTCCAGGCGGCGGTCCTCCGGTTCGCGCACGTGCTCGGCTTCCTCCGGTCACAGTAGCTTGGATGCTAGTTCAGTTAGCACAGCACGTAGCTCCGATGCTAGCCCAGCTCGTTGCTCCCGACAGCGGTATACAGGTACTTGCACGGCGCTCAGCCTCCTTCGGTCGCAACAGCTCTGAGGTCTGCACACGATACCTGTCGACGGCTTTTCAGTCCCTGCGGCGTTCAGCCCTCTCTGGTCGCTGCGGCTTAGAGGTCGGCTAGCCAGCTTAGCCTGTAGCTCGAGACGCAAGCTCACAGATCCACGCTCGGCCCCCTCCAATCAAAGATTCAAAATCGGTCAGCCAGCTCAGCTCATGGCTTCTGGTGGCGACTCTTCAGTTTGTCCGCGACATTCAGTTCGTGCCAGATATAAATATTTCTTTGTTTTACGTTGCTTTCAGCTGGAGCTCAGCTCTCGCCCTGTTGCTCCAGCGATGACGTCACTGTTGCTGCTAAAGATTCAATAAACATAGCAAATAATGTGGGTGAAAGTGGGCATCCCTGTCTTGTGCCCCTCTGTAAACAAAAGCTTGAAGATATTTGATTATTTGTCCTGACACATGCTTTTGGCGAGTTATATATTTTTAACCAATTAATAAAATAGTTTCCAAATTTAATCAGGGTAGCATATAAAAAATTCCAATTTACTCTATCGAATGCTTTTTTCTGCGTATAAAGATAAAACAGCTGTTTCATTATTTTTACTATGTGAATACTCTATTAAGTTATATAATCTGCGAGTGTTTGTGGTTGAGTGTCTTCCTTTTATAAATCCAGTTTGAGCTAGATGAATAATGAAAGGAGTTATCCTCTCTAATCTTTTAGAGAGGGCTTTACAAATTATTTTAACATCAACATTAATAAGAGAGATGGGACGATAACTGTTAGGCAATACTGGGTCCTTGCCTGATTTTAAAAGGAGACTAATGCCCCTTTTCCACCGGTCGGCACGGGTTGGATATTACGTCATATGTGCGTCGCAGACACCCACTTTGCGCCTTCTCCACCGGATATTCCGAGCTGCGCCGCACCAGATTTTTGGTGTGGTTTCAGAGGGGTGACAACGCATGCTCACCCGCGCCGGAAGGAGGAGTCTGTGTGGACTCGAGCTGTTTTCACGGAAGCGAGGGAAGCGAACACGGCAGGACTTTACATGATAAACACGGTAAAAAGAATTATTTGTTTTTAAAATTATAGCAAAGATGGGTCTTCAGCTGAACGTGTCCTTAATAAAATCACGTACTGCTCAAAACTGCAGGATTTTAAAAAGTAGGATCGCCACGAGCAACGCGCGCGGGCGGCTTTATGTCTTTAAAATGTAGCTCAATGAACAGATATAAAAATATATTTCATAGCTGACTTTATACCACGAGGGTTCCTGATTAACCGTCCTTTAATAATGTCACGTAGTGATCAAATCTGCTGCATTTAAAGTAGGTTCGCTTTGACTTCTTCCAAACCTGTGTGTGCACTACGAAAATAAATTGTAAAAATCGAATATAAATTCAAATAACTCCAACAGGTTATAGTCAGTAAATGAGTATCATGTGATTACACTGTGTTAGTTTGGATAATATCAGTGGTGTTTTTTTTTAGGTATTTCATGATTTGTGTTACAAAGTACTAGGGCGAAAAAAATTGAAGCTAGCTTGACACATTTATGTCTATAAAACATTGAATATTAATTCAAATAACTCCAACGGGTTACAGTCAGTACATGGACATCTTGTGATTACACTGTGTTAATTTGGATAATATCAGTGGTGTGGTTTTTTAGGTATTTCATGATTTGTGTTACAAAGTACTAGGGCGAAAAAAATCGAAGCTAGCTTGACACATTTATGTCTATAAAACATTGAATATTAATTCAAATAACTCCAACGGGTTACAGTCAGTACATGGACATCTTGTGATTACACTGTGTTAATTTGGGTAATATCAGTAGTGTGTTTTTTTTTAGGTATTTCATGATTTGTGTTACAAAGTACTAGGGCGAAAAAAATCGAAGCTAGCTTGACACATTTATGTCCATAAAATATTGAATATTAATTCAAATAACTCCAACAGGTTATAGTCAGTAAATGAATATCTTGTGATTACACTGTGTTAATTTGGATAATATCAGTGGTGTTTTTTTAGGTATTTCATGATTTGTGTTACAAAGTACTAGGGCGAAAAAAATCGAAGCTAGCTTGACACATTTATGTCTATAAAACATTGAAAAAAAACAGTTTCTGGACTAAATTAACCACATTTTTCTTTTACAGTCAACAGAAGAAAATCACCAGAATTGAACAACCTCTGTGTCGTCTTCTGGAGGAAGCCGTGAGACACCAGATGGAAATTCGTTACTTCTGTTTGTCACTTCAAACTTCTCCTATTAAACGTTATATTTTCTTAAGTGGTGTCCTGGAACATTCAATTTCCTAAACTTATTTTACAATGTAAAGTGTGTATAGTGTTTAAATCCATACTGGAAGTTAAGAGAACTTTCCATTTGCATTTGACCTTTAAAGAATCATAAGATAAAGATTATTAGAATCTGCTCAACTGTTATTACGTTATAAATTATTTGGTTCTAGGATGAAGTCATACAAAAAAAGTCAAAAATTAAAAGTGGCCAAAGTCCTTTGGACAGTTTAAAGTTAAAGTTCACAGACCATCCATCTACCCATCCATCATCCATCCATCCATCATCTGCGCCCAGTAGCAACTTTACCAGGGAGACACACGTATCAACATCCACCGCCTTCAGCTCCTCAAGGTGTTCACAGAGTGACAATCCATCATCTGCGCCCAGCAGCATGCTTTGCCAGGGAGACACAAGCATCAACATCCACTGCCTTCAGCTCCTCAAGGTGTTCACAGACCATCCATCCATCCATCCATCATCTGCGCCCAGCAGCATGCTTTGCCAGGGAGACACAAGCATCAACATCCACCGCCTTCAGCTCCTCAAGGTGTTCACAGACCATCCATCCATCATATGCGCCCAGCAGCATGCTTTGCCAGGGAGACACTGGCAGTTTCAAAGATCACAGTGTGATGTTTTAAATCAACTTTATTTATAAAGCACATTTTAAAAACCACAGGGTCAACCAAAGTGCTGTACAATAACATAAAAGACAAGTTAATTAAAAACTATAAAAAGCATACAAAAATAAATACATATACCAGTCTTACTGCAGGTGTGTTAACATGCCATAAAAGATAAGATCACGTGTTAAAAGCCAAGGAATAAATGTGTGTTTTTAAATAAGATTTAAAAAGTTTTGAGGACTGTCAGCAGCAACTGCTCAGCTGATCTGAGAACGGGGAGGGCAGGAAGGTTGAAGCAGCTCAGACAAATATGGTTTTGCCAATTTATCAAGCACCTTGTGCATAACTAAATAATAAAATATGTTTTTAATACATCTTTATTGTAAAAATACTAAATTGGAAAATACATGGGTTTAAAGAAGGCAACAAGGTAGGATTATGAATTGGGTTTAAAAATTACAGCTCATGAGGTACTCATTATAGCATGACATCTCTTTCACAACATTCTGTCAAAGCCTTTATTGTGTTCTTCTTCTAGTGGTGGCTACTAGTAAATAGCTTGAGGGAACACTACTGCCACCATGTGGTAAGACGAGTAGGATTCTGGACCCCGCCCACAGAAGGGGTACAAAAAAGCTGTAGAAACAGAACTTAGATGTGACCCGACCCGAACTGAGCCGATCTGATCCGACCCGTGCCGACCGGTGGAAAAGGGGCATAATTTTGGCTGAATTCATATGTGTTGGAAGCCTGCCATTTTCTTCTGACTCTAATAGCATTCGGTAAAATATTGGTTCCAATATATTCCAAAATTCTTTATAAAATTCTGCTGGATAGCCATCTGGGCCAAGAGATCTTTTTATTTGGCTTTTTTTTTTTATGGCTTCACGGAGTTCTGCTGATGTTAATGGTGAGGCTAGTTCTGACGATTGACTACTGATTAATTTTGGAAATAGAATAGAATAGAATAGAATATATCTTTATTGGCATATTTGCACCAAGGTACAAAGTTTTGCAATTGGCGCGCGCACCATCCGAAGAGGGACGTACGCACGGAAGCCGCAGCAGTATAAAACCGCGCCACCAACAATCAGATATGAAAAAGGAACATACAGTCGGGTAATCAGTGGTATTCAAAAAAGAATCTATCACAATTTGTCTTAGGACACTCCATGATAAAGTCTAAAAAACTCTACCAGCTTTAGTACAAATAAAACAAGACATGTTGCGTTTCATGGCAAGCAGGGAGATTGTCGGTGAAAATCATTTCAGATAAGCACAGTCTCTATTGTATGTATAAATGTTACTCTATCCAAGAATTGATTGATATCCTTATCTGTTGGATGTATTTGTGGAGTGTTTAGAGTTTTATAAAAAATCTCTAAAAACACTGTTTACTTTTCCCTCATCATAAGTTATATTTCCATTTGTGTATTTAATACCGTATATAGATGTTTTTTTCTTTGTTTAATTTGAGTTGGTTTGCTAAAAAGCTCCCTGATTTATTACTGTGTTCAAAATGTTCTAATCGAAGCCTTTCTACCAATAATTTGTTCTTTTTATCAATAAATTCATTTAATTCTAACTTTGTCTTGCATAGTTTTTTTCTGTATATCCTCTCCTTGTATACCTTCTAGTAATTTTATGGATTTCTCTAATTCCTCAATACGTTTATTTTCTTTTATCTTTTGATTTGTTGAATAGGATATTGTTTTTCCTCTCATAACTGTCTCCCCAGCCTCCCAGAGTGTACATGCTGATGTTCCTGGTGTAAAGGATTTTAGGGGGGGTCAGTATTAAGCTGACCTCTTTATCCTTAATTAATTACTTATTCCGATTGAATAGTAATTTCACGGATTCTTTTCTTTTTCAGTTTACCAAATATTTCTATGATCTTTATGATAGATAAATAAATAAAGCCATTAAGTGACAGAGACGTTAACTTAGTTTGGTATGTCAAAGACACTACCATTTATTTAAAATAAATCAACTAAATTAACACCATTACACTTGATTAATAATAATAATAATAATGAATTCAATTTATAACGCACTTTTCATTAGTGAAAATCTCAAAGTGCTACACACATTGAATGCTACACACATTCATACACCGGTAGTGGCAGACTACCATGCAAGGTGCTTTCCAGTCCTACCGGGAGCAACTCAGGGTTAAGTGTCTTGCCCAAGGACACAACGACACATGGTGTGGGGAACCGGGATTCGAACCGCCAACCTTCCGATCAGGGGACGACTGCCATTACCACTACTCCACGGCCGCCCGTGATTGACATGATTTCACTTTCTTGCAATTTAACACGTCAGCACATTTAAATTGCAACACAACAGACATAAATACAGGTTGTCAATATACTTAGTCTGTGGCTCTTTAGCTTAAATATAGTTACAGATAGATTGAGAGAGATAAGGAAATAGGAGGAGAGATGGAGAGATGGTTTGAGAGGGAGAGGTTAAGAGGAAATTATTTGTCTTGACCATGTTACCAGAAATGACACTTTCCATCCGACTTCTGCTAAATTCCAGGTACGTTTGTAAACAGCTCTTTACCTTTTGACGACTAGTCTGATAAAGAGATGGCACCAGCCTTTCAGGCGTACAGAATCGTTGCAGGTCCAGCACGTCCGAACCGGTTCTCGTTTACGTTTCAACGTCTCCTGGGATCCGCGTCGATCATCAGAAAATGTTGTCAGCTCCTGGTTGACTTCAAGATAACTTATTCCAGAAAGGAATTTAATTCAAAGTTCTGAGCTTGTACGCTCGGTTCGAAGTGGACTGATAACAACATGTTATTAGTCCTTAACTGAATGACGTGTCCTTAGCGTATGACTGACATTCATCCAGCTCTTTGGGATGACCTCAATGTCTTGAAGTTCCCAGCAAAACTCAACGTTCCAGCAAAAGCTTAGAACCTTAGTAGAAGATCTGAGAGGAGAGAGACTTGTCTCTTCCCCATTGGTCCAAACGAACCAGTCGAGCAGTTCACTTGTTGTTATCACGATTCAAGGTGAAATTTAGAGCAGAGTGAAAATGTTTAGGACAAGACAGAGAATACTGGAGTCATTCTCATGAAAACAATGGATTAACTGTCTTCTGCATTTCTAAACAAAACGGCCGGGTCTCTCTGACCTGAGCCTTCAACTTTCACACAGCAGTGGACACAGTGATGTTTCACATTACAGAATAACAGCATAAAAGCACACATCATGAAAATGACAAAATGTTATTCTTTTGATTTCATTAGAATAAAATTAAAGAAGCCAATAGTCTCTTTTGGTCACTATGTTCTCAGATTACAACTAACGGAATAATTTGTAGTAAATGTCTTGCTTTACTGCGAGGTCAGTAAAGGTCATCTCTGGAACAGTTCAAAAATACAAAGGTGTATCAGAGCGGGCACGGTCATACCCATTACATCTCACCCCTTTTGGAAGTCATCGCCAGTCCTTGGGGATGAGGTCCAACACGAAAGGATACATTGAACTGTTTCTGATCTTGAAGTAATCCAGTGAGTGGAAGAAGAAAAATCAAAAATTATAATCCCATAAAGTTTTTGGAAATTCCATACTGTTCGTAGGTAATCCCATTGCGGTAAGCTTTTAATCCTTTGGAAAACAAAATCTTATAATCCACAGCGGTAAATCCACAGCAGTAATTCCACAACAATTAGTTTTGTTGATTGATCAGCAACAATTGTTTTTATAATCAGCATGTAGAGGGGATCCCTCAATTGAAGCAGAGGAGGCGACCCTTGGATGAAGGTTGAAGACCAAGCGTTGGAGCTGCAGGTCCCCACATCGAAGGTTGTTGGCTGGTTGGCTTCCAGTCAGTGCCACTCTGGTTCTATGTGTCATGCAATTATGTGGTTTTTAGGTGGGCTTATGATTGGGATTTTACATTAGGCCCTACCTATATGCACCTGGTGTGTAAGCTATCATGATTTAGATCAGCTACAATTACCAATTAAGGGGTGGATCAATTCTGTAAAATTAGATATAGGGATCTATACCTATAAAATTTTGGAGGGCTTCTGTAACGAAGGCCTCTAATTCCAAACTATTCCTCCATTCATTACCTAGTTTAGGTTAAACTAAAATAGAAAAATGAAATATAGTTTGGTCTAAATGTCTGTTGTCTTTTAGTCGAACGACGAGATATAGGGGGTGTGTGGCTAGAGCGCACGCTATGGTGTAAACGCACCTGCTCTGAGCTCCCAACCGATTCTTACTATTCAAGCAATATAACGTTTCTATGGAGAGGACGCTGGCGTGATGTCGTGATGTTCGCCGCTTCTCCACGCTGAAAAGTTGTTTTACTGTTGCTATTTTTTATAATTTTTGGACATTTATCTGGACTTATTTTGTTCAGTGGTTTTTTAATTTTTTTATCAAGGACTTTACGGACAGCTTGGTTAGTACTTCCTAACCGGAATATTGGGCTGTCTGCCTCCTGTCAAACTCCAGCACAAACCTTGCACAAACTTTGCTTGGAGAACTACGTGGCTGCAGTTTTTGTTTTGCTTACCTGCTGCTTCTGTCAACCTCCTGTGTCGTCTGGACCGTTCTGGACTTTCTCCTGTGCTCCTCTTCGAGTCATGCTCATTCAAGTTACATCTCACTGCTTGGTTATTTCTCTCGGAGCCGTGGGTCTGCTGTTAGCGGCTAGCTCTGTGCTAGCTTCCCCCGGCTTGGCTGGTGCGATGTTGACCTACTCCGCTTCGCAGCTGCTTGGACTTAACAACTGCTCCATTCCACCTTCTGTTTCCATCATCAAACAACTGGGACTTCTGCGTAGACCTCGTTACATCCATAGAAGCTCTCGAAAGAAATCTGTTTATTCTCGCTCTGAATTGATTCCGTCCGGGAGACGTGTCGCACCTCAACTACGTCATCAGAACGCTGCGTCTGTAGTCCCTTGTAGTCCGCAGCGCACGAGGTGGCAAGGAAAACGTGGAGTGGATTTCAGTCTGCTTAAACCGGTTCAAAAAGCTCCTACACCAACTGGCATTAAAATAGAACTTTTCAATGTACAATCACTATCCAATAAATCATGTCTAATTCATGATCACATTCTGGAGAAAAACTTGGACTTCATGTGCCTCACAGAAACCTGGCATCAACCAGACGTGTTCAGTTCTCTGAATGAAGCTTGTCCCTCTGGATATAGTTATCTGCAGAGAGCCCGCAGCACTGGCCGCGGTGGTGGTCTGGCTGTAATTTACCGCAGTAATTTAAAATTGTCACATCTGTCTTCTCATAATTTTTCTTCTTTTGAATGCTTGGCCTTCAACTTCAAAGCCCCACTCCTGATGAACGTTATATTGATTTATAGACCTCCCAAACCACATGTTTCATTTAACTCAGAAATGCATGACCTCCTCACTTTTTTCTGCACCTCCCCTGTAAAAACTATTTTTCTTGGCGATCTAAATATCCACATGGACAATTCCTCTTCCCCTCTGGCTACAGATTTTAAGTCTCTTTTGGAATCTCTCAACCTCACCCAACATGTGGACGCCCCTACGCACAACAGGGGGCATACTCTGGATTTGGTGATTACAGACACTGTACTCATCAATAACTTGTCTGTATATGACCTGGGTGTCTCAGACCACAGGGTCATCTCCCTGGAAGTGCCTTCAACTTCGCCTGCTTCTAACCCAAAAAGACCTATCCAGTTCCGTGACTATAAAAACATTTCCCCTGATGTTTTGTCTGCTGATCTTCACGCCCTGACCGCTGTCAATCACTCATCTGCAGATGACTCTGTGGATTATTACAACCAATCTCTCCAGGAGCTTCTGGACCTACATGCTCCCTTGAAGTCAAGACTGGTGTCTTTCTCCCGTTCAGCCCCTTGGTACACTGATGAGCTGCGCAGGATGAAGGCAACTGGCCGTGCTATTGAGAGACGTGTAAAATCATCTGGTCTCTCTGTGCATAAGCAAGCGTACAAAGAACATCAGAAAGCGTACGCCTATTCGCTTAAAGAAGCACGCTCCAAATATTATTCCAACATCATCAACACCTGCCCTGGAAACTCTAAACAGCTCTTCTCCACAATAACTCATCTGCTTAATCCCATTAAACAAACTCATGAGGACTCTGTTCAAAAATGCAACCTGTTCCTCTCATCATTTAAAAACAAAGTTGACACTATCAGATCTCAGCTCCACAACCTCCCTGATCTTAGTGTACCATCTACCCGTCTGCTTTCTGGGACCCTGAGCAGCTTTGATGAAGTCGTTCAGAGTGAGGTAGAGACCATCCTCAAGAAAATGAAGCCTTCATCCTGCGCCCTGGATCCCTTCCCCTCGTCTCTCATAAAATCCAATCACTCTGCAATAAGCCCATTAATCACACAAATAATAAACAAGTCTCTACAATCTGGTCATGTTCCATTGCCTCTAAAAACTGCCATCATTAGGCCTCTTCTGAAAAAATCTAATTTGGATCCCGACATTTTTTCTAATTACCGCCCAATTTCCCACCTCCCATTTCTGTCCAAAGTGCTGGAGAAAGCAGTTGCTGCTCAGCTGCAGGACCACCTACAACAACACTCCCTGTATGAGAAATTCCAGTCTGGATTCAGAGCAGCTCACAGTACTGAGACTGCACTGCTGAGAGTAACAAATGATGTCCTCATGGCTGCTGACACTGGTTCTCCCTCCATCCTTGTCCTCCTTGACCTCACTGCAGCCTTCGACACTGTGGACCATAATATCCTCCTCCACCGTCTTCATGTGGAGGTCGGTCTCTGTGACACTGTCCTGGACTGGTTCAAATCTTTCCTCTCCGATAGGCTGGAATGTGTTAGCCTTGGCAATGCCACTTCCCAGACAGTCGGTGTCTCCTGTGGTGTCCCTCAGGGGTCAGTTCTGGGGCCCCTGCTGTTTTCCCTCTACATGCTGCCTTTAGGTCAAATTATTAATCAGTTCAACATTTCTTTTCACTGCTATGCCGACGACACACAGCTTTACATCAGGACTGGAACATCATCATCATCCCTATCTCCGTCTTCACTCACTGTTCTCTCTGCCTGCCTGGAGGAAATAAAGGCATGGATGAATCAGAATTTTCTTCAATTAAACTGCTCGAAGACTGAGGCCATATTGATTGGCACCCCTCACCAGATACAAACATCAACTTTAACAACAATCTCCTTCTCTGGTCAAGACATCCCCCTCTCCACCTCTGTTACAAATCTTGGAATAAAAATGGACTCTCATCTTACATTTGAAAATCACATTAAGCATCTGTTTAAAACCTGCTTCTTCCATCTTCGAAACATCTCCAGACTTCGCCCATCTCTGACTTTTCCTGATGCTGAGAAACTCGTCCATGCCTTTGTCTCCTCCAGGCTCGACTACTGCAACTCCCTGTTTATTGGTATCCCTGGCAAAAACCTTCAGAAACTTCAATACATTCAAAACAGTGCAGCAAGGATTCTGTTGAGAGTTCGTAAATTTGAACATATTACACCCATTCTCCATAACCTCCATTGGCTTCCTGTCACCTACAGAATTCAGTACAAAACTGCTCTCATTACCCATCAATGCTTGCACGGCACTTCACCTGACTATCTAAAGGACATTCTTGCACCATATTCATCCACCCGGTCTCTACGATCACAGAACAGTAATTTCCTTCATATTCCTCGGACCAAATTGAGGACCATGGGAGACCGAGCATTCTGTGTGGCTGCCCCCCGCCTGTGGAACTCCCTCCCTGATGACCTGAGAGCTCCACAGTCACTGGTTGACTTTAAAAGCAGCATAAAGACCTTTCTTTTTAAGCAAGCCTATTCTGCCTCCACATGATTTTATCTTTGATCTTAGCTGATATCATTATTGATTTTACTTGATTTTATCACTTGTTTTATTTTATTTATTTTTTAAGCAAGCCTAATCTGCATCCACATGATTTTATCTTTGATCTTAGTCGATATTATTATTGATTTTATTTGATTTTATCACTTGTTTTATTTTGATCTTTGCTTTATTACACTTTGTAGCACTTTGAGATTTTTATTAAATGAAAAGTGCATTATAAATGGAATTCATTATTATTATTATTATTCTAATTCAGTTGCATCAGCTAGATGGTTGTATATCTATTCTGCGACAGGCCACCGTCGTTGGCGTTCGAGTTTTTCCCATTTTCTGATGAAGGGCTCTCGTAATCTGTAACAACAATGTCAGGGTGGCTGTTCACGTCTGTGACAACGTTGTTATCTGTCTGCTCGGAGTGTTTGTCAACGACAGTGCTGCACATTGCCCCAGGTTGGTTATCCTTGTTTGTTTTTTTGAAATTTTCTACCATCAGACGTAGTATCTCTGAATCTTCTGCATTCATAGGTTTAGGGCCCTTTTTCTGGGACTTTTGAGATTGTTTTCTGATCTCAGATTGTTCCGTCTGAGGTGCAGGAGGAGCAGGTCCACGGCTCGGGGGTCCCTTCCGGGACCACCCTGGTTTCGGGGGTCCTCTCTTGGACCACCCTTGGTTCGGAGGTACCTGTTGGGACCACCCTTGGTCCAGGAGTACCTGTTGGGACCACCCTTGGTTATATGGGTTACCTCTGTACCCATAATCTTTACTCTTTGGACGTGCACCCCCCTTTTGATCCTTGTGTTCACCCTCTGTGTTCGGCTTGAACCACTTTGGGTTCTTTTTCCAGCGGGCACCTTCATTTTGTGGTTTGTCAGGTTGAAAGATCTGTTTCTTCTCGCCTTTCATAGGATAGGGAGCTGATGCTCGCGTCCCTTCCAGCTCCAGCGATTGGGATTCGACCTTCGCACTTGTGAACACCTCTACGGGTGCTCTGCATTCCGTGTGGGCCTCAAAAACATTTATGGCACACTGTTTCATTTCCTTGATGGTTTTCATTCTGAAATTAGCCATCACTTGTACTGACAGTTTTATATCAGAGTGGAGATTTTTTCCGAAAAGGTATTTAAAACCTACCTCGTCCTCCATGCCCGGATCAGTGCGATTACCAAAGAAAGCCTGGAACATTCTCTGGTAATACGCCTGTGGATGTTCATTTTTTCCTTGCACGACCTTCTCGGCATCTGGATAGCCACCAGGCCCCATGTTGGGAGTGAACTCTTGTATAAGAGTATCACGCAAAAGATTGTAATCTTTTTTTATGGCGTCTGGTTGGCGAACAATGAAGGCATATACGTTCCAGTCTGTGGTGAGTCTGATCAGCGCAATTTTATCATCAGCAGTAGCATTTGGAAAATTACTCAGTTGGAAGTCAAGGGAATCTAGGTAGGCCTTAGTGTGGATTGAACCCAACGGGCCCGGATCAAAGTGTTGAATGTATCTTGAAAGCTTTTGGATTTCAGGTATTGGAATAGAAAGTTGAGGACCATTGTTATTCCCATTTACCTGTGATCCCGGTGCAGGTGTTGTTGTTGAGTGTGCATATCCCTGTTCCGACTGACGGGTCTTAACAGGTACGATGAGCTGTTCTGCATCACCGGGTGGAGGTGGTGGGGGTGAGGGTGGGAAGCCTTGAGACTGCTTTGCCACAACATCCACCCACCTTTCCCTTTCTTTAAAAAGGTTTTCTTTAGTTAAGGTCAGTTCCGCCTTACTTACATTCAATTCTCTGCGTAAACATTCAATTTCAGTTTGCAACGTTGTACACTGTTCACTGAGTTTTTTGTGTTCCTCGAATTGAGTGCTCCCTTTTATTTGTTCTTGTAATTTATCATACTCAACTTTCAACCTTGTGCACAGGTTGTGAGCTTCTTCTCTTTGTCCCATGCTGTCTTTTAGTGTTTTAGACAGCGACTGTACCTGTTGTTGTAATTTTTCATTCTCTCTTTCAGACTCCACATACTTTTGTTCTCTGGAACGAATGCTTTCTTCATATGTTTTTGTTTGCGACTGTATATCAGTTTTTAAACATTCAATCTCTGTATTTGTCGTTTCTTTGTACGATACAAATTTTAAAGTGGTATCTTTGTGTTTATCTTTTTCATCATCCAGTTCCACATCAAGGTCCCCGCTCCTTTCCATTTCATGGTCCAGTCTGGCCTTCAACAGAAGGGCCAATTTGGCTAGACGTTCAGCGTTTAGCTTTTTACCATCTTTTTTATTTATACCTGTTGCTAGACTTTCTAACTCTGTGTCCAGAGTCAAGATGTCCATTGCTGCTACCTCATCACCATACTCTACGAGGGGTTTTGTT